>JAXQQM020092640.1:0-10501 GCA_034641835.2 Pinus albicaulis | reverse complement strand
ATGTAGAAATTTGAATAACTGATATATCATTCACCGAGATTCTCCTGATCACGCACTATTTTAGCTTCATCCACAATACAAAATCTCTTCTACAATTGATCATCACATGAGGAAATAAAATCAATTGCATGCACACATTAAAACCACAAACAATCACACATATGAACACAATATTTAATGGGAAAGCTTAAAGCTGAAAACCCCAACTATCTGTATATTATATGTCATGGAGATCATGTAACAATCATAGTACAAAGCTCCTCACAAGCTCTCAGCACTACCTCCACTTGCTACACACTATCAAGCTAGATCTAGCAAAACACATGCTCCAACCTGTTGCCACTTGATAGCCAGCCTCTATTGCATTTTCAATGCTATGGGATGGCTTCATTAAATAGATAAAGCACCTGGCTTGTACTGCGCAATATTCATGGGCTTCTCCACCTATCCGTGTGTTTCAAATAGCAACTGTATAGTCACAACTAATAGTTAACCTGCTCTTTCACCTATTTCTACACTGGTCTCCACTGAAACTGTCCATGCACTGAAGTTAACTGATGCATTCTTTAGTTGATTTATGAGTTTATAATTATTGAATTAATTAATAATTAATTCACACCACTCTCACTAATTGTATCAATTAGTTAAACTGAATACAAATAGCTCAACTATGTTTAGATTAGTTAAACTGAATACAACTCCATCAAATCCTCAATCAACTCCACCAAACTCACTCACATGAGTTCTAACTGAAGTCATCATGCAATAGCTCCACTTAGACCCTAGGAATAGCGTAATTCCTTCTGTCAGCTACATGTGCCACATCCAGGCATCAAACTGAAGTGCTCCAAGAGGATAAGATAATGTTTATAGTCCAAATATTATTAAGAGCTAATAATATTCGACATATCTATTTTTAGACTGGCAATCTAAAAATAGATTCCACCCAATATGTCTAAAAATAGAAGTCCATCTATTTTTTCCGACTTGACCAACCATCCACAAATAGCATCCTGCAACTCATAGAACATGATCCATATGTCTAAAAATAGACATAGTCTAAAATAGACTTTGCGCCAAAAATAGCCTGCGGGCCCACTTAGTGAAGGCGACTCCTTTCCACTAAGCTCATCATCTTGTTGCAATCTCAACACTCCCTCTCAACAATACAAGGATTATCTACAACCCCTATCCTGCCCCTGTGGTATTTGAATTTGCTCCTGGTGAGCGCCTTCATCAAGATATCAACGTCCTGATCCTCCGTAGGAATGTATGAAAGTAACATGACCTTCCGCTGCACACAATCTCTGATATGATGATAGCGGATGTCAATGTGTTTAGATCTATCATGAAATACTGGATTAACCGAGAGTTTGATGCAACTTTGATTATCACAATATATCACAATAGGCTCTAAGTGTGAACCGAACAACCTGTTGAACCTTTAATTAAACTAAGAGGGGGGGGGGTGAATCAGTTTAATGCATTCCTGATCTTTTAAAACTTTTCATTAAGCTATTTACTCCTTCATTTCATATCCAATTTAATGTGCAAGTAATCTTAGAATTCAAGCAGCAAGTATTAGTTTAATATAGCAGTAGACTTAATATGAGAGTTGCAGGTATTAAGCAGATGATACATATCAGATTCAATACATAACTATCATGCACAGAGACACCGGATATAAGTGGAAACCCATAATGGGAGAAAACCACATCTTATTATTGTTGTGATGCAAAGGCAAGCTCCTACTCCCTCTCACCACTGTTTTTCTGCAGGCACCAACCTACAGGAGGCTCCAACCTCAATTCTGCATGCTACAACTTGCAAGGAAGCACCAACTCCCTTCAATTTTCTGTAAGCACCAACCTACAGGAGGCTCCAACCTCAGTCAGCTACAACTGACAGCTATCAAGCTGCAACTTGATAGGGAAGCTCCAACTTCCTCAATTTATCAAACTGAAAGTTTGTTGATTTACCTCAGATATCAGCCCTGTTCTGTAGCTTCTCCTTCTGTTCTGCTTTTCTTAATTTTCTCTGCCTCACACTTCTATATTCTGCCTTCTTTTGATTAACTCTCTTTCTCTCCACTTTCTTTGCATATCAAGATGATATTATTTATAGATTTCCTCACATGACTGTTTGTATTCTACTTGGAATTCGAAATGGAAAGTCATGTCTCTTTGCCTTCTGCCTTCTCACTCCTTTTATCTGCTTACTCAGAAAATATAACTGTAGGTATCAATTTAACATTACAGTGGGAATTTGTTCTCTCTCGGAGACTTTCCAATGCATCACAAACAATAAAAAACAATTAAAATATTTACATTCGAATTACAAAGTGAATTCCAGCTCACTCATTCACCCTCTTGGCTAGCTGCGCATTTGTCTTTTCTTTGACTATGTTTTGTCTTTTTCTGTGATTGTGTTTTAACTCTTTTCTGCTCTGTATTCTATTTTGTCCTCTACTGTGGTGTAATTGTTGTATATATGTAACAGTGCTTTTATATCAGTGCCTTTTAGAAAAATACGTGACTGTTGACTTGTAGCAAGTGTCTTGTTGATGTGGAACATTCCGCAGGCCGGAACATACATATATCACAATTGTATTACATTAATAATCGCCCTCCCCTTAAGCTGAGGCCCGTGGGTCTACAGACCATACGGCTTATCGCAACAGCGTTATATATATATATATATGACAGCGCCTTTTAATATATATATAAATATATATATATATATAACCCAACTTTGTCTCTTGGCTTAATTATAAGATGATTTAATCATATAATCTGCCCTTTTAATACACCTTAACATACTCTCGGCGCATACAATAAAGCCTGTTTTAAAACATATAGAACTCCTTTCGGGCCCACTTGACACGTTTTCAAATGCGATTGATCGCAATCGCAAATTTCTAATTTGCGATAGTTGCTGTGCAGTTTCAACCAACTGCGATGGTTGCAATATTGCGATATTGCGATGGTTGAGATATTGCGATATTGCGATGGTTGCGATATTGCGATGGTTGCGATATTGCGATAGTGCGATGGTGCAATGTTGCGAAGTTGCGATATTGCGATGGTGCGATGGCGCAATGTTGCGAAGTTGCGATATTGCGATGGTGCGATGGCGCAATGTTGCGAAGTTGAGATATTGCGATGGTGCGATGGCGCAATGTTGCGAAGTTGCGATATTGCGATGGTGCGATGGCGCAATGTTGCGAAGTTGCGATATTGCGATGGTGCGATGGTGCAATGTTGTGAAGTTGTGATATTGAGATGGTGCAATGGTGCAATTTTGTGAAGTTGCGATATTGCGATGGTGCAATGGCGCAATGTTGTGAAGTTGCGATATTGCGGGTCCCGCCTTATAAAACTTTGTATTATGCACTCCGTATAACTTCATAAATATGCTTTGGACCTTTGATTATATGATGCGCTGCACATATACTCCAGCGTGGGTAGTGATTCCCGGAATTTGTGTTTATGTTATATGTAACGCCCGGTTGGGTAGTGATTCTCGGCATAACGGTTGTGTCTTTGCAATAATAGCTGTGTCTCTGTATTCGACTTTTCCTGTCTTTCGATAACGGTTCTTCCCTATGCCTTTGCCTTACCTGCTTCTGCTGCTCGACCTGTCTCTGTCTTTGCTGCCTCCATTGCCTTCGCTATGCAATTCCTCAACATAGTTTAATTAAAAGGCACCACTTCCACTGTTACCTTATATGATTCCGCTTACCCCTGACTGATCAATATTACAATTAACGCACAACATATTCAATCTTGTTCGACATTTGCTTCCTCTGCTCCTTACTTAGTTTTTTTGCTTCCTCTGCTACCTCTCTGCTGCCTCGCTCTATTGCTGGTTTCTTTGCTGCTTCTGTTGTCTCTCTGTTTCTTTCTCTTCTTCTTGTCTAATGCTGCTCCTTGCTTCCTTCATTCTCCTTTTGCTGCCTCTTCTTTAAATGACCCTGTCTCTGCTGCTCGACCCTCTCTACATCTTGCTGCTATGCTACTCTCTTTGCATGTCTCTGTCTTTGTTGCCTCCTTTTCCATCCATGACAATATTTCCAACAGTCTCCCCCTTTGGCATTGATGGCAATCCACTTTTCTCTGTTTGCCTTCTCTTGCTTTTCTTGTTTGTTCTTCCTCCCCCTTTGACATCAATGGCAAAGGGTTGCTTTTTGCATTTCCTTTCTCTGAGTTACGTTTAGGTCCTCTTCTGCTGAATTTGTACCAAGCTGCTTCAGAGTGATGTATAAAACTTGTTGAGAGAACACTTTGAGGAATATGTTTTATAGCCGTGTTTCATTTGTAGTGCCTGTAATCTGTGTTAGATTGCAGACAGAGATGATGCATTTTTCAATTGAAGGGTCCTTGTTACTTTTCCATGCTGAATGCTGATAATACTGAGATTATGCTGATAATATTGATAATGCTGATACTACTGATAATATTGATCCTGTGGACCTGTTTTATGCTTTCCTTGCTGGCTGTTCTCCCCCTGGAATGATATTTTCGTTTTTGTTCTCCCCCTGAAATTGTGCTTTCTCTTTATATCAGAGAGTAGCATCTGCAGATACTACCCCTAGTCTATCTCTCAAATATTGAAATGGTTCTCTAGCAAGAGGTTTAGTAAATATATCAGCTGTCTGTTCTTTTGTTGGTACATATTCCAGTTTTACTATTTTCTGAGCCACTTGTTCTCGAAGGAAATGATACTTGATTGGAATATGTTTGGTTTTTGAATGAAGCATAGGATTTTTAGATATAATTATAGCACTTGTATTATCACATTTGATTGAAATAGGTTCATCAATGCTTACCCTCATGTCTTGAAGAGTTTTCTTCATCCACATGACTTGTGTACAACATGTTGCTGCTGCTATATATTCTGCTTCAGCTGTAGACAGAGAGATGGATGTTTGTTTCTTGCTTAACCATGCCACCAGACTTTCTCCTAGATAGAAAGCACCTCCACTTGTACCTTTCCTGTCATCAACACAGCTGGCCCAATCTGCATCTGTGTATGCTGTTAAAGTGAAGCTTTTGCCTTTAGGATACCAAAGTCCATACTGTGTTGTTCCTTGTAGATATCTAAGTATTCTTTTTACTGCCAGAAGATGGTTTTGTTTAGGTGCTGCTTGATATCTTGCCACTAGTCCTACTGCTAGCATGATGTCTGGTCTTGATGCTGTCAAATACAACAGGCTTCCTATCAGCATGATGTCTGGTCTAGATGCTGTCAAATACAGCAGGCTTCCTATCATGGATTTGTAGAGTTTTTGGTCTACATCTGTAGACCCATCATTAGCACACAGTTGCATCCCATGATCATGGGGGTAGTCACAAGTTTGCAGTCCTCCATTTTGAATCTTTTCAGCATTTCGTTTAAGTACTTTTCTTGAGAGATGAATGTCCCTGTGTTCTTTTGCTGAATTTGCAGTCCCAAGTAGAAACTGAGTTCTCCAATAATAGACATTTCAAACTCTTTTTTGATCTCATCAGCAAACCCTTTTGCTAGTTCATCTTTGTTGCTTCCAAACATAATATCATCAACATACACTACAGCAATCAGGAGTTCATTTTCATGGGCTTTTATATATAGATTGTTGTCTACTCCACCTCTCTTAAAACCCTGTTTTTGCAAATATTTATCCAGTCTTGAGTACCAAGCACGAGGAGCCTGTTTCAGTCCATATAGGGCCTTTTTCAGTTTGCATACATAGTCTTCTTTATCTGTCAATGAGAAACCTTCTGGTTGTTCCATGTACACTTCTTCTTCTAGATCGCCATTAAGAAAAGCAGATTTTACATCCATTTCATATACCTTGAAATCTTGGTAGCATGCAAATGCCAGGAACATTCTGATAGCTTCCATTTTGGCTACAGGGACAAATGTTTCATCATAATCAAGTCCTTCTATTTGTGAGTATCCTTTGTAGACCAGCCTAGCTTTATTCCTGATTACTTGTCCTTGCTCATTCATTTTGTTTTTGAATACCCATTTTGAGCCTATGACATTTTTCTCAGCAGGTCTAGGAACTAGTTCCCAGGTATTGTTTTTCTCAATTTGGTCCAATTCTTCATTCATTGCATTTACCCAAGACTTGTCCTTGCTGGCTTCTTCAAATTTCTTTGGTTCTATTTGTGACAACATGGCTATGTATACTTCTTCTGTCTGTTCAGTTATTTGCCTTCTTGTTTGCACTCCTACATTCTTGTCTCCTATGATTTGATCTTCTGGATGGTTCTTTTGAGTGTATCTTGAGGGGGTTTTTGAGTTCAGTCCAGCATCTTCTGATGTTTTGCTTGTTTCATCATCATTTTGATCTTCTTCTTCATTGTTGTCTGATGTACTGCAGCAGTCTGTATCTCTAGTATTGTTTGGAAGTTCTTCATCAAATCTCACATCAATACTTTCAACTATCTTCCGAAGGGTCTTGTTGTAGCACCTGTACCCTTTGCTTTTGGAGGCATATCCTAGAAATATCCCTTCATCTACTCTTGCATCAAATTTGCCAAGATTTTCATCATTATTCTTTATATGTAACACTTGCTTCCAAAGATTCTGAAATGTTTGATTGAGGCTGGCTTTCCATGCCATAGTTCATAGGGAGTCTTGTCACTGCTTGGCCTTAAGTGAGCTTTATTAAGGATATGTACTGCTGTGTGCACTGCTTCTGCCTAGAAGGTTTGAGCAATATTATTTTCTTGCATCATAGCTCTGGCTATTTGTTGTACAGACCTGTTTTGTCTCTCTGCTACTCCATTCTGCTGAGGTGTCCCTGCAATAGTAAATTGTTGCTTTATTCCATGTTCATTACATAGGTTTGCAAAGTCATAATCAGTGAATTCACCTCCTCTATCTGATCTGATGCATTTCAGCTTGCATCCTGTCTGATTTTCTGCTAATGCTTTAAATGTTTTGAATTTTTCCAGAGCTTCCGATTTATTCTTGAGAAAAGCAACCCATGTCATTCTGGAGAAATCATCTATTATCGGCATAAAGTAGGACTCTCCACTTGGTGTTTTAGTTCTTGCAGGTCCACACAGATCCATGTGCACAAGTTGCAGTGGTCTTCTTGTTGATAACTCTTCTTTAGATTTAAAGGATGTGCGAGTTTGTTTCCCCAACTGACAAGATTTTCATATTGTGTTTGAGGGCCTTTTTATTTCTGGCATATCTCTGACATCTTTCTTCTTGCTCAATCTAATGATATGGTCAAAGCTGAGATGTCCCAATATCCTATGCCATAACCATGACTCCTCGAGTTTGCTAAGATGGCAGGCTTCATCCTCCTCTTTCACTATGTACACATTACTCTCTGTTCGAACACCTTTGAGTAGAGTTTTTCCTATTGTGCTTGATCTGACTACACAATCTTGTGCTCTAAAGAGAAATTCACAACCTTTATCACACATCTGACTGACACTCAGTAAATTTTCTTTCAGCCCATCTACATATAATACATCTTGGGCCTTTCCTCTGCCATTGTCTATGCTGACTGATCCTTTTCCCTTGATCTTTCCTGATTTGTCATTTCCAAAAGTGACATTGCCTGATTTCTTTTCATCAAGAGTTAAAAACTTGTTTTTGTCTCCTATCATGTGTTTAGAGCAGCCACTGTCCAAATACCATTGACTCTTCAAATCTTGAGCAGTTAAAGCCAAGTCACATTTATTCACCTTCTTTATCCACTAGAGGCCCCCTTTTGTTTGGTATCTTTTGTGAGGTGATGAATTATATCCTTTTAGAGAACACTTGGAAGATATATGTCCAACTTGATTGCATATACAACATTTGATTATAGTTTTTGCAGAATTGTGAGCATGAGCAAAATTGCTTTGACTCATAAACCTCCTTGAGGTATTGAACATCAGTCTTTGTCCATACTTTCTACATTCAATAATTCTATGGCCAAAATCCTTACAATAAAAACAATAAACATAGAAATTACTTGCATACCTGATGTAAGGTTGTCTCTTCCATGCTTGCCTCTTTTGCTGGTTTGAATCATTCCTCCTTGCATGACAATATGCAGCAATGTGTCCCTGCTTGTGGTAGACATAACAGGTGGCATTCTTCATAGGAGGCAAGAATCTCCTTTGATGGCTTCCAAATTTGATATAATCAGGAATATATGATCCTTTCTCTGTTGTCTTAGTATTTGTTACAATCTTTGTTATTAGAGGTTTCTTCTGGTCTTTGTCTTTCTCATTACATGTTTCTTCCTTTGTAGGAATTATTTGGGCTGCTTCATCAACCTTCTTTTCTTTCACAAAAATTATATTTTTGTTTTCCTTTTCTTTGCCTTTACTTGATTCTCCTTCATAGCCTATCCCAGTTTTTATTAGAGGAGATCTTTGAGCATCCAAGATTTCATTCAACTTACTAGAACTTGTCATTTGAGAAGGGTATATAGAAACTTTCTGTTGAGCACTTTCTAATTTCCTTCTCAGACACAGAATTTCTTCTTCCAGCTTCTCTTGTTCTTGAGTTTTATCTTTGATTTGCTGAAGTAATATATCTTCTATCTTTTTGGCTTCTTCAAGCTTTACCTTCAGCTGCATGAGGACTTCTAAATTTTTTTCTTCTTTCACACATTTGAGGAGAATCTCTTTTTGTTTTCTGCATTTTAGTTTGAGTCTGTCAATCTCCTCCAGAGCACTTCTTAGCTCCCCCTCAAGATCGACTTCCCCTTCTTCTTCTTCTTCTAGCAAGAGTCCTTCAAGATTTTCTATGGCCATCGGTAAAAATTCAGAGGTTCCCTCTTCTCCTGAGGGTTCATCTGAGTCTTCAGATGCACTGCTGTCTTGCTGAGCATAGAAGGATTTTCTGCTGAATTTCTTTCCTTTCTGCCAATTCTTTGATGTGTCTTTCTCTGATTCTTGAGCTTGATTTCTTGCTTTCTTGTGAGGACATTTAGCAGCATAATGTCCAACTCTTCCACAGTTAAAGCATTTAAAAGGAAGTTTACCTTTGTATCTACCTGAGCCTCTATCCAATTTCTTGAAAAATTTAGCCTCTTCTTCATCAGAGCAGGAGCATATGTCTTCCTTTTCTTCTTTCTTCTTTTCTGTTTTGAATGCTGCCTCGCTTGTACTTGGCTTCTTCTATGGGAGCCTCATCTCATATGTTGTAAGATTTCCTAGTAGCTGGTTCATGGTCAAGGTCTCCCAATCAGCTGTTTCTTCTATTGCAGACACCTTGGGATTGAATCTGGATGGAAGAGATCTTAGAATATTTTGTACAATTATACCTTCTGGTATTGTTTCTCCAAGAGCTTTCATACTGTTAACAATTTCTGCAACTTTTAAGAAGAAGCTGCCAACATCTTCATCATCATGCATTTTTAAATTTTCAAACTGGGTTCTATATACTTGAATTTTGGCAGTCTTAACCTTTTTATTTCCCTCATGGATATTCTCTAGAGTGTCCCACATATCTTTGGCAGTCTTACTGTGCATTATTTTGATAAACTCAGCTTCACATAGTCCATTTAAGATTGCAATCATTGCTTTT
Source organism: Pinus albicaulis (assembly GCA_034641835.2). Taxonomy (NCBI): domain Eukaryota; kingdom Viridiplantae; phylum Streptophyta; class Pinopsida; order Pinales; family Pinaceae; genus Pinus; species Pinus albicaulis. The sequence goes on along the minus strand of JAXQQM020092640.1, from coordinate 973 downwards.
GCATTAGCTACAAAGCTTTCTTTAGCTTCTTTCTCTATATCAGTTGACTTTGTGACATATCCAATTTCCACAGCATCCCAAGCTTCTAATCCTAAAGACATTATATAAGCTTTCATTCTTATTTTCCAAAAGGCATAATTTGCACCTGTAAAGAAAGGGGATTTATTGGTTGAGCTTCCTTCTTGACTTGCCATCTTGAGAGCCTAGGATCTCCTTTCAGTTGTTAGACTGATATACAAGGAACTTGGCTCTGATACCAATTGTTGAACCTTTAATTAAACTGAGAGGGGGGGGTGAATCAGTTTAATCCATTCCTAATCTTTTAAAACTTTTCATTAAGCTATTTACTCCTTCATTTCATATCCAATTTAATGTGCAAGTAATCTTAGAATGCAAGCAGCAAGTATTAGTTTAATATAGCAGTAGACTTAATATGAGAGTTGCAGGTATTAAGCAGATGATACATATCAGGTTCAATACATAACTATCATGCACAGAGACACCAGATGTAAGTGGAAACCCATAACGGGAGAAAAATACATCTTATTATTGTTGTGATGCAAAGGCAAGCTCCTACTCCCTCTCTGTGTTTTGCGAGCACCAACCTACGGAGGCTCTATCTCAAGTGCACTGGCTAAAACTTGCAAGGAAGCCCTGCTCACTAATTTTAGGCCACCAACTACGGGGAGGCTCCAACCTTAGTCGACTACAACTAACGGCTATCGAAGTTGCAACTTGGTGAGAGAAGCTCTTCCTCAATTTATCAAGGCGAAAGTTTGTTGATTTATCGAATATCGGCCACAATTACGTAGCTTTTCCTTTGTTACGCACTGTATTGATGTCTGCTCACACTTATAATGCCTTCTTTTAATTTAACTCTTTCTCTCACCTTTCTTTTTTTCCATATCAAGATGATATTATTTATATATTTCCTCTCATGACTGTTTGTATTCTACTTGGAATTCGAAATGGA
>JAXQQM020071066.1:0-80198 GCA_034641835.2 Pinus albicaulis | reverse complement strand
TTTTGGACCTGGCTATTCCTCATCTTCATCGTCATCCTTGAAGACCAATTTAAATTGAGCACATTCTCAGTTTCTCCCTGGTTACAACTTTTGTTAGCATATCTGCAGGATTCTGGCTAGTGTGTATCTTTTCTAGCTTCAACTCTCCATCTTCCAATACTGACCGTATGAAATGGTACTTGAGATGTATGTGTTTAGTCCTGGAATGAAATGCTGAGTTCTTTGCAAGATTAATGGCACTTTGGCTATCACCGTATAACGTGCCCATATCATGCTTCTTACCCAATTCATCCATAAACCTTTGTAACCAAATCATTTCTTTACTAGCCTCTGTAGCAGCAACATACTCTGCTTCTGTTGTTGAAAGTGCAACAACACTTTGGATTTTTGAAACCCAACTGACAGTTGTTCCACCTACATTAAATACATATCCTATAGTGCTCCTCCTGTTATCTCTATCACCTGCCATATCTGCATCAACATATCCCTGTAGAGCAATGTTTGAACCACCAAATCATAATGCTTGATTTGTGGTACCTCTCAAATATCTGAGAATCCATTTTACTGCCATCCAATGTTATTTTCCTGGATTATTCATGTACCTGCTTACAACTCCCACTGCATGTGCAATATTAGGCCTTGTGCAGACCATTTCATACATTAAGCTTCCAACTGCTGATGCATATGGAACTTTAGACATATAATCCATGTCTTCTTGGGTCTTTGGGCACATCTCCTTACTAAGTTTGAAATGGCTAGCAAAAGGTGTACTAACTCGTTTTGCATTCTGCATATTAAATCTTTTCAACACCTTTTCTATGTACTCATTCTGAGACAGTGTTAATTTGCGATTTTTCCTGTCTCTAGTTATCCTCATACCAAGGATTTGTTTTGCAACTCCCAAATCCTTCATTGCAAATGAATTTGCCAATTTTCTTTTGAGTACATTTATTTCCTGCATGTTAGAACCTGCAACAAGCATGTCATCTACATACAATAACAATATAATATAGTTGCCATCATTTTGCCTTTTTAGATAAACACAATGATCAGAGTGACATCTAGTATAACCTTGTTCAGACATAAACTTGTCAAATTTTAGATACCACTGCCTTGGAGCCTGTTTTAAGCCATACAAGCTCTTCTTTAACTTGCACACCAATTTTTCTTTCCCTTTGACCTCATATCCTTCTAGTTGTTGCATGTATATCTCTTCCTCCAAATCTCCATGGAGAAATGTTGTCTTTACATCTAACTGTTCAAGATGTAAATCTTCCACTGCTACAAGACTTAAAATAGTTCTAATTGAAGTCATCTTAACAACAGGAGAAAATATTTCATCAAAATCAATACCTTTCTTTTGTGCAAACCCCTTCACCACAAGTCTAGCTTTGTACCTCTGTTTTCCTCCATTTTCTTCCTTCAGCCTGTAAACCCATTTATTCTGCAATGTAGTTTTACCTGCAGGCAACCTGACTAAGTCCCAAGTCTGGTTATGCATTAAGGAGTCCATCTCTTCATCCATGGCTAGCTCCCACTTCTTCCTACTTTCAACCTGCATTGCTTCTTCATAACATTCAGGTTCACCAGAATCATTCAGCAATAAATAATATAATGAAGGAGAGTATTGTTCAAGGGGTCTACTTATCCTGGTAGATCTTCTAACACCACTTTCAGGTGTTTGAGGTGCCTGTTGCTGTTGTGGTGGTTGCTGCTGCTGTGGTTGTTGATTATTATTATTTTTAGGCACCTTTACTTTTTTAGTTATCTCATCAAGAACCGTGTATTCCTTGCTCTCTTTTTCTTGTTTCTTTTCCTGCAACTGATTCTTATACAAGACTTTTTCATTGAATATTACATCTCTGCTCCTAATGATTTTGTGATTTTCATAATCATATAAGCGATATCCAAAATCATTAACACCATATCCAATAAAGGTACATTTCTTTGATTTTGCCTCAAGCTTTTTTCTATTTTCTGTATTAATATGGACAAAGGCCTCACAACCAAAAGGCTTTAAAAAAGAGTAGTTTACCTTTTTACCTGTCCATGCTTCCTCTGGAATACCACCATCCAAGGAACTTGAAGGCCCTCTATGTTGAGAATGCAACAAGATGATGGAGCTTAGTGAAAAGAAGTCGCCTTCACTAAGTGGGCTCGCAGGCTATTTTTGGCGCAAAGTCTATTTTTAGACATATGGATCATGGTCTATGAGTTGCAGGATGCTATTTGTGGATGATTGGTCGAGTTGGTAAAAATAGATGGACCTCTATTTTTAGACATTGGGCGGTTTCTATTTTTAGACTGCCGGGCTAAAAATAGAACAGTCAAATATTATTAACCCTTAATAATATTTAGACTATAAACATTATCTTATCCTCTTGGAGCACTTCAGTTTGATGCTTGGATGTGGCACATGCAGCTGATAGAAGGAATTATGCTATTCCTAGGGGTTAGTTGAGCTATTGCATGGTTGACTTCAGTTAGAACTCATGTGGCAGAGTTTGGTGGAGTTGATGAGACAGTTGGTGGAGTTGTGTTCGGTTTAACTTAGTTGAACTAGTCGTATTTAGTCTAACTGAAAAATACACTAGTGATGAGTGGTGTGAATTAATTATTAATTAATTCACTAATTATTAACTCATAAATCAACTAAAGAACACATCAGTTAACTGCAATGCATGGACAGTTCAGTGGAGACCAGTGTTAGAGGTGGGTGAAAGGGTGAGTCTACTATCAGTTGTGACTATAGCTGTGTATGAGATTTGCACACACATTGATTGAGATTGCCAATGAGGATTGCGCAGTACAAGCCAGTGGGATTCGAACTTGGATCTCATCATTATTCATCTTGGATTACGCAGTAGAGGCAGGCAGACTTGTGGAGGAGATTTGAACTTGTGACTTGTTCTATATCTGAGCTAGTTTGTGTGTAGCATGTGAGATAGTACTGAGTACTTGTGAGGAGTATTGTACTATGATTGTTACATGTTCCCTATCATTATAATATACAGATAGTTGGGGGTTTTCAGCTGCATGCTTTCCCATTACATACTGTGTTGATATGTGTGATTGATTAATGTTTCTACGTGCGCATGCGATTGTTTTTATTTCCGCAAATTGATGATCAATGGTAGAAGATGTTGTGTGTTATGCATGAAGCTAAAATAGTGTGTGACCAGGATAATATCGGTGAATAAGTGATCTATTATTCAAATTTCTACATGGTATCAGAGCGAAGTTGATCATCGGAGCAATTGCAGTGATTACATTTTATTTCTTTAGGCAGAGTCTGTAGCGCGGGCCAGGTAGCCTCTGGATCCATCCTTTCTTTGAAAGGTGTAATATCCAGTAAATGCCCCTACAGTCGATCTCTGTATGAGAAATACCTTGTTCTCACATTGAGTTTTGAGCTAGTGGAATTCGAATTTGCAGCAGTGTTTTCTTGGTGTCGTAGCTGAAATGTATTTCAACGGATTGTGATTGGAGTATGCTCTTGAAGGCAACTAAAATTATGTTGCATGGAAGGACAGGATGGAGGCGGTGTTAGATGACAATGGGCTGAAGGAGTTCATAGATACTGAAGTCCCAAAGCCTGCTGATGATGCTCAAGTTGAGGCTTGGCAAAATAAGATAGCAAAATGTCGAAGGATTCTGTTGGAGGGCGTGAAGGATCACATTGTATCTAGCTTGCATGGAAAAGCTTCTCCATACTTGATGTGGAAAGCGTTGATAGATTTATTCCAGAGCAAGAGCGACCAGAGGAAGTTGGCGCTCAAGGATAAAATCAGAAACATAAAGATGGAGAAAGGCGACAGTATACCCAAGTACCTCACGAAGTTCACCCAATGCAGGGATGAACTGGGAAGTGTGGGGTTGACTGTAGATGAAGAGGACTTGGTGGACTTGGCCCTCCTTGGTCTTCCGAAGAGTTGGCATTCCTATCAGGACTCTGTTAATGGTTGGGAGAAATTTCCAGGATGGGAGAGACTTTGGTCTGATCTTATGCAAGAGGAGATAAGGCGAAGTACCAGGGACGGATCTTCATCAAAGGCAACTGATGAAGAAAATTGCGCTTTGGCTGCCAAAGCAAAGAAGGGGAAGAAGAAAGCTTCTCAATCCGGTGCGAAAGGCAAGAAGCAGCAAGACATGTCCAAGGTGAAGTGCTTTCATTGTCACCAACATGGACATTATGCCACAAATTGTCCATAGAAGAAGAAAAATAAGAAGGTTGCTGGATCTGCAGTGGGAGAGGCATTGGCCTCACAGTTTGAGTTGGATTTTTCGTTGATCGCATGCTTGGTCTCAAGTGTGATGGGATCAGTGTGGTTCTTGGACAGTGGTGCGTCTTTTCACATGACTGGAGATCGAGATTTGTGTACAGATCTCGATGAGAAAGATCTTGGAGTGCACATCGAGATGGGCGATGATGGTAGATACAGTGCGACCGGTATCGGTACCATTTCCTTTGAGAGGGAGTTTAGTAAACCCTTCGTATTGAAGGATGTGATGCATGTTCTAGGATTGAAGAAGAATCTGATCTCTGTGGCGATGTTGGAAGACAAGGGATATGATGTTGTCTTCAGCGAGGGAAAGGCTTTCCTGCGCAGTAAGACAACTGGAGAAACCCGGAAGATAGGGGTTCGAGTCAAGAACCTGTATCAATTGCAGGTAGATGGCTGCGCAACAATGGCATGCAAGGCAGAAGGAGTGGTGAGCCGGGATGATGGCGAGTTGTGGCACCGGAGATTGGGCCACCTTCACCATGGAGCTTTGAAGATACTGCAGCAGATTTCTACTGGGCTTCCTAAGGGCACTCTTGCGCAGTCAGATCAGTGCAAGGGGTGTACCTTAGGAAAATTTGTGAAAGCCACCTTTCACGAGAAGGATAGTCGCGCCACGACGATCCTTGAGAGAGTTCACACAGACGTGTGTGGTCCTTTCTCAGTAGCTTCGAAAGAAAAGCACAAGTATTACGTGATCTTTGTTGATGATTTCTCTTGAAAGTGCTGGATCTTCTTCATGCAGAAGAAGAGCGAGACATACTCTAAGTTCTGTGAGTTCAAACCACTGGTCGAGAAGGAATCGAGGAAGAAGGTGAAGAAGGCTCTTAGAGCTAATAATGGTGGTGAATTCATCTCTCTGCGACCAAGGACTTTGGCAAAGACAAGAAGGGATTCTGAAAGCACTCACAGCACTTTCATAACCCACACAGAACGGGATTGTTTGAGCTGCACAGGGATCGTAATGATCGTGCGCTCGCATGGGCGATGTTGCATGACCGTGGCCTACCCATTCACTTATGGGCGGAGGCATGCAATACCTGCAAGATATGTGTAGAACCGTTGTCCTCACAAGATGTCGGCATGAGTACACGAGAGGAGGCTTTTTCGGTAAGAAAAGAGGTCTGATATTTCACATTTGAGGATTTTTGGTTCACCTATTTACATTCATGTGATGAAGGATGCCAGGAAGAAGCTGGAGCCGACCGCAGAGGTTGGGATATTTTTGGGGTACACTGATACACCCCACAACTATCGTGTGTATTTTTCATACAGTCGCAAGACTATTGTGTGACGGGATATCAAATTTCATGAGGAGAGAGCCATGAAGTGTTTGCTTGAGAGGGAGCCACACTTGCATGCAGATGAGGAGATATTAGTTCCTAAGGATGAGCCTCAAGATGTGGATCAGCCACAAGAGGAGGTTCATGGAGTGGAAGAGACCACTCATGCAACGCCAACCATCAGAGGAAGGAAGCACACTGCTTAAGCCGAGCAATTGGCTCAAGATGCGAGAGGGTCAGAGGGACCATCTTATAGCACACTGTGAGGACAGAGATACCACCTGAATCTGGTATTAATCGGATACATGTGGTTCTTGTGAGCAAATGTGTCGTGACAGCAGCCATCCCCTTTTCAAGGAAGTCGTGGAGGACCCCGCATGGGTAGATGCCATGGTGGAAGAGTATGATTCAATTGTCGGGAACAAAGGCATGGGAGATTGTCCCAAGGACAGAGGGGAAACTGCGGTAGGTTCGAGAAGGATCTACAAAGTGAAGCATGCAGCTGACGGGAGTGTGGAGAAGTATAAGGCAAGATTCGTTGCCCGAGGCTTTTCACAGATTGAGGGGATCGATTATGAGGAGACCTTTGCACTTGTCGCAAGGTATTCTTCCATACGGACGATTCTTTCTCTCTCAGCGCAGATGGCGTGGCACATTCATCGGATGGATGTGAAGACTGCGTTCCTCAATGGAGTCATTGAGGAGGAGGTGTACATAGAGTAGCCCGAAGGTTTCGAGATCTTCAGCAGTGAGTCGCATGTGTGCAGGCTCAAGAGAGCGCTCTATGGGTTGAAACAAGCACCTCGTGCTTGGTACACACAGATAGACAGTTATTTCACTAGACTTGGATTCTCCAAGAGTGAGGCGGATCCAAACCTATACCAGATAGTGGTGGAGGGTAAGTTGTTGATCATTGTACTTTATGTAGATGATTTGATTTTGACAAGTGATGAGCTATTGATACTCTCATGCAAGGATGATCTTGCAAAAGAGTTTGAGATGAAGGACTTCGGCCTCCTTCATTATTTCGGATTGTTCTACAGCCGTTGTTGATGAATATTTTTTTCCTCAAAGGCATGCTCCCTAAGGATACCGGGAGAAGTTCAACATGCATGGATGCAAGCCTATTGACACTCCTCTTCCTGGTGGATGGAGGAAAGAGGATGCTACATCGGCAGAGGTAGTGGATGCCACTGTCTATCGACAGTTGGTGGGGTCGCTTATGTATCTGGTCAATACATGACCCGATATATGCTATGCTGTTAACCAGTTTTCGCAAGCTATGGTTAATCCTACCAAGCTCTTCTGGAAGGCAGGAAAGCATGTATTGCATTATCTTAGAGGCACATCAGGATATGGATTGTGGTACATACAGGAGGATGAGGTGAAGCTATGTGGCTTCATGGATGCAGATTAGGCAGGGAGCCCAACGGACAGAAAGAGCACATCTGGAGGGATCTTCAGCATCGGGTCGACAGCAGGAAGTAGAGATCCATGGCACTCAGTTCAGTAGAGGCCGAGTATATGGAAGCAAGATTGGCTACATGCGAGGCTATATGGATGAGAAAGATCCTGGTCGGGTTGTTCGAGTCACACTTGGAGCCTACTGTGATTTATTGTGATAACCAGAGCTACATCAAGCTCTCGGCTAATCCAGTATTTCATGATAGATCCAAACACATTGACATCAGGTACCATCATATCGGATATTGTGTGCAGCGGAGAATCATGTTACTTTCATACATTCCCACGGAGGATCAGGATGCTGATATCTTGACGAAGGCGCTCACCAGGAGAAAATTCGAATAACATAGAGGAAGGATAGGGGTTGCAGATAATCCATATCTTGTTGAGAGGGAGTGTTGAGAATGCAACAAGATGATGGAGCTTAGTGAAAAGAAGTCGCCTTCACTAAGTGGGCCCGTAGGCTATTTTTGGCGCAAAGTCTATTTTTAGACTATGTCTATTTTTAGACATATGGATCATGGTCTATGAGTTGTAGGATGCTATTTGTGGATGATTGGTCAAGTTGGTAAAAATATATGGACCTCTATTTTTAGACATACTGGGCGGAGTCTATTTTTAGACTGCCAGTCTAAAAATAGATCAGTCGAATATTATTAGCTCTTAATAATATTTGGACTATAAACATTATATTATCCTCTTGCAGCACTTCAGTTCGAGCTACGGATGTGGCACATGCAGCTGACAGAAGGAATTACGCTATTCCTAGGGTTTAGTTGAGCTATTGCATGGTTGACTTCAGTTAGAACTCATGTGGCAGAGTTTGGTGGAGTTGATGAGACAGTGGATGGAGTTGTGTTCGGTTTAACTTAGTTGAACTAGTTGTATTTAGTCTAACTGATAAATACACTAGTGATGAGTGGTGTGAATTAATTATTAATTAATTCACTAATTATTAACTCATAAATCAACTAAAGAACACATCGGTTAACTCAGTGCATGGACAGTTCAGTGGAGACAAGTGTTAGAGGTGGGTGAAAGGGTGAGTCTACTATCAGTTGTGACTATAGCTGTGCATGAGATTTGCACAATCATTGATTGAGATTGCCAATGTGAATTGCGCAGTACAATCCAGAGGGATTCAAACTTGGATCTCATCATTATTCATCTTGGATTGCATAGTAGAGGCAGGCAGACAGTGGAGGAGATTTGAACCTGTGACTTGTTCAGATCTGAGCTAGTTTGTGTGTAACTATTGGAGATAGTACTGAGTACTTGTGAGGAGTATTGTACTATGATTGTTACATGTTATCTATCATTATAATATACAGATAGTTGGGGGTTTTCAGCTGCATGCTTTCCCATTACATACTGTGTTGATATGTGTGATTGATTAATGTTTCTATGTGTGCATGCGATTTTTTTTGTTTCCGCAAATTGATGATAAATGGTAGAAGAGGTTGTGTGTTATGCATGAAGCTAAAATAGTGTGTGACCAGGATAATCTCGGTGAATAAGTGATCTATTATTCAAATTTCTACACTCTTTTTATTAGATAAACAGTAGTATCTACAACATCTGCCCAAAATTGTAAAGGCAATCCTGCATGCAATGTCATGCACCTTGCACGCTCCATGATTGTTCTGTTCATTCTTTCTGACACACCATTTTCTTGTGGTGTTCTTGGAACTGTCTTCTCTCTACGAATTCCATGCTCTGAATAGTACCTATCAAACTCTTTGCTACAATATTCACCTCCATTGTCTGATCTGAGACACTTCAACTTATTTCCTGTCTCAATCTCAACCAAAGCTTTCCATTTCTTGAAAGTATCAAATACATCAGATTTATTCTAAATAAAATAAATCCATGTTTTTCTATTTGCATCATAAATAAAAGTAACATAATAACGAGAGCCACCGAGAGATGATACCTGAGAAGGTCCCCATACATCTGTATGCACAAGCTCCAATTTTTCGCTCTTCTTTTCTTTCCCAACTCTGAGAAATCTGACTCTCTTTTGTTTTCCATAAATGCGATTTTCACAGAAATCCAAATCAACATTCTTCAAACCTGGCAACAAATTTATTGAGCGAAGAATCTTCATCCCCTTCTCACTCATGTGTCCGAGCCTATGATGCCATAATGCTACATCTGCTCCTTTGGAAGTTAAAGCATTAACAGAGTTAGAAATACCATTGCATAAATACAATGTACCAACCTTTTCGCCTTTTGCTATTACCAGGGCTCCTTTGGTGACCTTCCAAGTTTTATCCGTGAAAGTTGTCACACAACCTTCACCGCCTAACTGCCCTGTTGAAATCAGATTTTTCTTCAGATCTGGAACATGCCTTACCTCCTTTAGTAGCCATTGGTTTCCATTCTTTTGTTTTACAAGAACTTTACCCATTCCAACAATTTTACAGGGTTTATCATCACCCAAACGAACTTGTCCAAAATCTCCTTGAACATAGTCATGAAAATATTTCTTATCAGGTGTGGAATGGAATGAAGCCCCTGAATCTACAACCCAAGAATTAGTAACATTTTCGAAAGAAAGAATCAAATCATCTTGTAACGCATCACCTGTAACATTTGCTTCATGATTTTTTTCTTGCTGTGCATCTCCTTCTTTTCCCTTCCAAGATCTACAATATTTCTTTAGGTGTCCTCTCTTTCTGCATTTCCAGCACACTATCCCTGATCTGGACTTGGATCTGCCTTTCCTTGATTTACTGCGATAACCCGAGCTCTTTCCTCTTTCCATTATTCTTCCCCTAGACTCTGCACTCAAAGCATTACCCGATGTCTCACCAGAGCTTTTCCGTCACATTTCCTCGCTGAGGATAGCACCAACAACATCATCAAAATTTAAAGTACTAGATCCAGAGACAGAGTTACTAATGGTCGTAATTAAACCATTCCAGCTTTCTAGCAATGAGCACAGAAATAAAAGAGCCCTAACTTCATCATCAAAGTTTACCCCTACAAAACTTAACTGACTGGTAACTGTATTAAAATCATTTAAATGGTCTGCAACAAATCCACCTTCCAACATCTTCATATTAAATAATCGTTTCATAAGAAATACCTTGTTTGAGGCTGAGGGTTTTTCATATAGTTTCGCCAACGTCTACATCAAACCCTCTGTTGTTGTTTCCTTCGAAATATTGAAGATGAATGACGCCGCAAGGCACAACCGTACTGTTCCGAGTGCCTTTCTATCAAGAATGTTCCATTCCACGTCTGTCATGGCCGCCGACTTCTTTGTTTTTTCGCTCAATGGTAGGTACAGATCTTTCTGATACAGATAATCTTCCATCTGCATCTTCCACAACGGGAACTTTTGGCCGTTAAATTTCTTGACCCTAAATTTACCATCTTCCGCCATTGCTCCCACTCGAACCAAGAACCCTTCTTTCCTGTAAGTTTATCAGCCAAATAGACCTTCGACTCTGATACTAGTTGTTAGAAAATTATATATTACATAGCAATGCAACACATAAAATATGTGGAAAATACAAGCACACAAAACAAATAAAACCAGAGAGACACAGATATATGTGGTTCATCCAGTTTGGGCTACGTCCACCCCAAACAGCTAATCCTTTCTTTCTATTATCCAGCAAAAATTGAAGAGACAAAACCTATAGCAGATCCCCTGTAATATCCTCTGTTCTCTCTCACTGTCTCCCTATCTGTTTCTCGCTCTGAGAATACACACACAATACACAGCCGCAATACAATACCCTCATAAAAGCGAGGGGTTGCCTTCTAGGGAAAAAAAAACCCTAAACTAAACATAACTTCTACCGTCAGATCATTTGCCCAATGAACGGCCCAGATTGACTAGAAATTTCTATACTTTTACAAGGCAATTTTACATTTGTTTTTAGCTTCGAGGGCGCTGCTCCCGAAACCCCCCACTAGGTGGGGCCCTGAAAAGCGTTGCCGCCCCCCGCGCTGGTCTACTCTATGGTCTATATGAGACATACTAGCTGGTTGTTTACGTGGTATTTCTTCTTAACCTTTGCTCTTGTGGATCTTCTTGTTCCTTCTATGTTTGGGATTGGTCGATCAGGGGATTTCTGAGGTTCTTAGCTACTACTTGTTGGTCTTCTTTGTGGTTTATCCGAGACACATTGGTTGTTTGTTTTACATGGTCTTTCTTTTGAACCTTTTCTCCTATGAATCTTCCTTCTCCTCTCTGGTTTGGGATTGGTCAATAAGAGGATTTCCGAGGATCTCTACTGCTATGTAAGTGCATTCATTTTGGTTGTTGGAGTTGGTAACATATTTTAATTTTGAATTCGACCACGAAGGAGTCTCTTGGGTTCATTAATTGGTCTGGGGGATATTTATTTTCCAAGTTGGCCATTGATTATATGAGGGGACAATCCATTAATGATTTGTGCCATCACTGAAAATATTTGTCGATTGTGTGCTTGATGAGATTTTTCGAAGGACATTGGTCAACGATGATTGACCAGTCTATTGTATTTGAAGGAGTGTCCTAGTGGATTGAGCTAGTGACAACCTATATCAAGTGGGGTTAATAATTGATAAGTGACATTAATTTACCTTGTCTACATATTTTATCGAGGCTTTTTTCAGACACTAGTACATAAGGTATTTTTTAGTAATGCTCTCTACTTTGGTGCATATATAGGTAGGATTGCAGAGTGTCAGAAATGTCCGTTGTACAATTTTCCTTTACATCTATCGATAGGATGTCACTTGATATTGAAGGAAACTGGGGTGGTGATGTGCCATTACTCGATGTGTTGGTACATGCAACTATTGAGGCGGAGAGTCGTGGCTACCCCAAGTTGAGAGTCTAGCCCTTTGGGACATCTCTTGTACATGCAACTATACACATGGTTTTGAACGTTTTGGTATCCCCATCGGTTATTGAACCTGAATGTGGTAATCCATGGAAAATATTTTTTCCATCATTCGCAGAAAAAGAAGGAAATTAAGGTTGATCCAGATTATCAAAAACTCGTTTTTGGTTCCGATGTTTTTTGGGACTAGGTGGTAGCATTACAACAACGAGATTTGATGGGTAAGTGGTTTTATATGTGAATGGAAGGCTCTTAGATGACATGCTTGGTTAAAGAACATTGTTTAGTATTCTTAAGTACTCTCCTCTTTTCAACATTTTATACAATCAGTGGTTCTACTTCCACTTTATTAATGATGACGATGTTGCGAAGATTTTGAGATCATATTGGGTCCATGGCCATGGTTTCCTCTCTTTATTTCACTGACATGTGGGCTTTGATCCATACCTGGAACTACCACAAAAGAAATTGGTTTCGAGCTAAACTCCCTAGTTTACCCCTTGTATTTTTGGTCATGTGAATCACTAATGATGATTGACAATTCCATTGGTAAATTTTCTTTCCTAGAGGAAAAACGCCTCTTACAGAGAGATAAACATATCACATGGATTTTGGTGGAGGAGGACGTTTTTATTGGCCTTCGCGTAAAGGTGGAGCTCAATTAGGGTGGTTTCTCTACTAGGTAGCGAATTAACTATTGGAAATTCCTTTTCGCTGCCTGGGTTGTCATAATGTTGGACATTTTATTGCTGAGTGCCCATGTAGATTTGAAAATCGGTGACAGAATATCAGAGAGTGTTTGTGACGGGGGTCGTACATTGACATCTATACACTCTCCGATGACTCAGGGGATTGGTCAGCACTCTCTCTCGGGTAAGCTTAAAATCACACCACCTATGACATGTCCTGAGCAACATATTCATAATGATTTGGTATCGAGTGTTGTTTCTCTTACTAATTCTACTTTCCGTCCTTTACGTATTGTTTCTCCACATATTCAGTTATCACATTCTGATTGTATTGAACATTCTTCATTGTTATATGTACCAAAAATTTCTCCCTATTCGGACAATTTGGAATCTACCCACACTCTATCTTTTGATGTGAATGGGATGACCTCCACTATTGATGACTTATTGATTATTAGCCCTGACCCTACTCACATCCAATTTGGTACTTTTTTTGGAGACCTTTCTCCTCCTAATTCAGTGGGGAGTGATATTCTCCATCTTCACCCTGATATCCATCTAGAGACCATGTTGATTCATTCATCCTCATCTCCTAAGATCTTTATCAGTGCCAATTCTCATCATAAAGTGACCATTAGGAAGGAACGATGTTCGAAACCTTTGAATCATTCAAATGGGGCTAATACTGATCTTCACAATATTTCTGCAACATTGGATCTTGTTCCATCATCTTCTGGTACATCACCTTATGTTTTTGCGCTCCTATTTAGGCCCTTAGAGATCATTTACCCAATTGTGAGGGCTTACCATGATAATAATGTCCTTAAACTTAGGGGCTTAGGGAGTGCCTAAAAAATCCTTGTACTCCGACATTTGATTGGGGTTAATCACCCCTCTATTATCCCTTTACAAGAGACAATGATGGTTGGAAACAAAATTTGGCCCATTCTCCTCCACATCTGTCCCGAGTGGCGGGTATGTGTCGTGGATGCTTTGGTTTTATCTGGTGGTCTTGTAGATTTTTGGGATCCTAAGGTCATGAATTTTCTTGTCTATAAATGCTTTGCGGGTTTCCTTCTACCTGGTTTTATCAGGGGCTTGAAGGAAAGATTTAATATTCTTAATACATATGTGCCATATTCTTCCAGGATAAATTGGAATCCTGTGGCCTATTAAAGATGGGGCCCCTTATTTTGGCGGGGGATTTGAACCTCACCATTGAAGATAACGAGGGTTGGGGGCATTAAAATGGAAGAATTAAAGGCTATAATGAAATCCTTTCCTTGTGATAAAATCCCTAGGCCTAATGGCTAGCCCATTGAATTATTTTTACACTTCCAAGATATTATGGGCACTGATATATTGGCAGTTGTAGAAGAATATCGAAATATTTGTTATATCCCTGGTGATATTAATTCCACTTTCATTACATTGATTCCTAAGGTTTCACATGCATCAACTTTTTTTATTATTGGCCTCTCTCTCTTTGCAACACCTTAAACAAAATGATTTCCAAAATCATTGCTAATAGGTTGAAACCTACACCGTTGAATGGTATCGTCGATGAACAATCTGGGTTTCTTCATCAAAGACAAATTCAAGATGTGGTTGTTATTGCACATGAGATTGTACATACTATAAAATATAAGAAGCTTGAGGCGATTATTATGAGGTTGGACCTAAAAAAATATTTTTATTGTGTAGATTGGACCTTTCTTTGGCTGGTCCTACACAAAAATAGAATTTCATTTCAAGTTTCAAAATGTATCATGGCATGTGTATCTACTGCAAAATTTGTCGTATTGGTTAAAGGACTTCCTACGAAATTATTTTTTATGTCTCAGGGTCTTCGACAAGGATGCACCTTATCGCATTTTCTTTTCATTCTTGTTATTGAGGGACTTAGAAGATTTCTCTTACAGGCACATATGGACAGGTCATTGACAAGTATCTTTATTACAAGACAATTCAAGGTTACTCATCTTATTTTTGTCAATGATGTGTTACTATTTGGTAGATTATTTGTTATGAAACGGAGACATATTTATGGTATTATTGACCTATTTGGATTGGTCTTTGGAATCCTTATGGATAATACTAAATCTCATATGATTTATGCTTACCTAGATGATGCACTAGTACTGAAGATTTCTGAGATTTTTGGTGTTATCTGCACTGCATTGGATGTGGGTTATCTGCATTGCATTGGATTTTTGGTGTTATCTTACACTAATAATCTAAACATATGTGGGGCTAGAAGATATGTTAAGAGGATAAAACATACGTCAAACTCAACCTCATTGTCAAACATAGGTTAAACATATATAAAAAAATAAATAGTGTAATGTAATTCTTACATTGTTGGATGGTTTTTTATTAACTCCACCACAATATTTCCCCATCTCCATGGTAGCTATTCATTCCATTAATTCTTCAACAACTACTTTCAACTTTTCAAGTTCCTTGTCTTCTTCTTTCAATTTCTCTTATGAGTCATGCAATTGAAGTTGATTGGGGAAACCCCAATAGTTGTGATCAAGGGGTTAGGGGCTCCCTTATCACAACCCAGAAACCCTAATGCATTTAAGCCCTTAGCCAAGGGGGCCTAAGGGTGTAGTTTTAAGGGCATTGGGACCAAATTGTGGGGTTCATAACATTAGGAGAAGTTGAAGGGTATGAACAAAAAGGTGGTAGGGGTATCTTGTTGTGTATTGAATGGGGAAAAGGGAGGTCCAAGGATGGTTTAGTAAGATATATAATCCTATCATTAGAGAATGAGAAGGCGAATTAGGACCTAATGTCATATGGGCTAAGGCACCTAGAGGGAAGGTAACAAGAACAATTGACAGAAGAACCCTCGATAGTGGTGATAAGAGGATTAGGGGCCTCATTATCACAACCCATAAGTCCTTAACCCATAACCAATAAATTCCCT
Source organism: Pinus albicaulis (assembly GCA_034641835.2). Taxonomy (NCBI): domain Eukaryota; kingdom Viridiplantae; phylum Streptophyta; class Pinopsida; order Pinales; family Pinaceae; genus Pinus; species Pinus albicaulis. The sequence continues at coordinate 64,700 of JAXQQM020071066.1, read as the reverse complement.
ATCCCCTTAACCCGAAGCTATAATCCCTTAATCCGTACACTCATAAGTGAAATATTATCATGTCTAAAGTAACTACTTATATTTTATTATGTCCCCGTGGAGACATTAAATATCACCTCTAAGATGTTAGAGGCAGTCGTACATGGAAAATTTTTTCTCCAGCCTAAATTTTGATAAAGGTTTAGGCTAGTGAATGCATAACATGATTTAACTTAGAGGTTTCGCTCACCAAGTGTTTACCTACAATGTTTCCCAACTTGTGTTAATGTCTAATAGGGGACCTTTAATGAAAATAAATAATTTATAATATTTGTTTTGATATACTATTATTGCAAGCTCTGGGCCAATCAACACAGTAAAAGGGCTAGGCAATCCAACTTGTCAGGCATGATCTTGTGGCTATCAAACACTGAACCATACAATGTCATATGCACAACCATCATAATTTATCGAAAGGGTTTACTAGGGAATAAACTTGGTCAAGATCAACTCCTCAAATCCAATCAACAATAACAAACAAGTTTTAGTTATTTGGTTTTGTTTGAGTAAGGAAATGTGACAGAGCTTTAATCACACCATGAATTTGTCACCAGGAACCATGAATTGACCATGAAGAATGGGGATATTTGGGTTTGTGACTTATTATTTGTTTGATTCTAGCCCTTTGTTAAAACATTAAAATTACAAGTAAAAAACCAAAGTGTGTGTGTTTGTAACCAAACATGGACACAGGGTGATATCTTAACATTCCTTGGTCTCCATAAATGGTAGGATTCAAGTATGGGAAAATCAATGCTACCTTCTATCTCTTATCAATAGTAATACTAAATTAATAAGTTATGTAAATTTGATTTTCTCCCATGTAACCTTTTCTTTCCCTTGATTGAATTGATATTTACACTAGGTCTGCATTTTGTTTGTTAACAATATTAGCACAAGTGGTGCATTCCTTGTCTAGGTCTTGAAAATTAAGCAAGTAAAACTCCTATCTACTTTTAGGGCTGAGTTGTGCTACATTTCTTCTTTTTAGGGTTGGGTTGAGTCTCTAGCTAACACTCGACCAATGGGCCGCCATCGATTTCTCGCTCGACCAACTGGAGAGGGATGAATTAACGACTCAACCCGCACTTCCCTCCATTGATAAGTTCTATAAAATGGTTTTCTATTCAACCAATCTCCAGCCAGGAGGGCCAAACATCATGAAAATAGTACCCAAGTTAGGCGCCCAATCCAGTCCCTTCGACTCTCATACCTCAACAAGTGGTGGGAGAAATCAACAAAATTCAAAAGAGGGTTGCACATTAAAAGGACAACGACTCATAACTCCATCAATAGTATCGAGAAAGATAAATATAAATATAGGCAATAAATCGGAAGAATGAGGAGAGCCAGGGTCTTTAGTCGGGCTCAATTTCCCCTCCCCTTTATGGGTAAGGCAAGAGCTGAAGATTTGGATATGGGCATGGGAGTTCCTTTGATCACTTGAAGTAAGAGCCTAGTGGGTATGGTGCAGCTTGAATGTGCCAATGTGGGGCATTAACAGCTTCGGTTAAGTCGTATATAATAAGCCCCCATCTGGCCTAAGCATTGAACTTGCCTTAAGGCCCCTAACTATTTAGACTGTGTTGGGTAGAAGAGGGAGAGAAATGTAAGGGAGCGAAGCCCTTCTTTGGATCAATCAATTCCACCTAAAAAGTCTAATCCTATTGGTTAGGAAGGCGAAGAACTAAATAGCTCACCTCTCCTTTCCCCGTGTGGGTGGGGATACTATTTTGGATGCTCGAGAGAGAAAAGGTATCTTACGACCTGTTTAGTTCAGGTTTGGTTGGGAAAGATTCAATCGGGTAGGGTAGGGCCTTTCAATTTTCTTTTAAGGAATAAGATGATGAACTGGGCCCAAGCTATCTATGATAAAGAAAAAAAGGTGTTTGTCGCCCTATTAACCTGTTCAAATAGAAGATAAATATGGGATACTTTACATGGTTCAAGCCCTAAGCTTATATATTTTTGATATAATAATGTTTGTTTCAAAATCTATTCGTATCCCCACTTTCAACCCACGCAAATAATGTTGCCGCCAAACTTAAACTCAATATATGTATGGGTATAAACTCTGCGTTTCATTTCTAAAGCTCCCCTACGTGTTGGGTTTCCTTTCTGAATTAAGCTTCGTCCCTGATTGTGTCTATTTGGTTCTACTAATAAGTAATATCACGACTCTTCTCTATTCCCCTTTCTCTCTCTCGAGTCCGCTTTAGCCCCTGTGAAATTCCCCCTACCTCTCAGTGCAAAAGAAAGGGTATTCTGTTTCGTTTCTAAATCTCCCCTACCGGTTAGGTTGGGTTGGCTTGGATTGGCTTTCTGAATTAAGATTTGTCCCTGATCGCGTCTATTTGGTTCTAGGAATATGTGCTATCATTGATCTTCTCTATTCCCATTTCTCTCTCTCCAGTTCGCTTCAGCCCCTGTGAAATTCCCCCTACCTCTTGGCACAGAAGAAAGGGTATTTATAAACAACAGAAAGAGGGAACGATGAAACAAAGGATTTGGGTACCTTAAATAGGGAGAGGGGCTTCCCTTTCTTCTAGTTTCGATAGAGGGGACCATTCAAGCCTTCTTTAATTCATGTTGCCTAGTTTGAATACATTCAATGGGGATGATCCACCCCGACGATCTCCGTCATTCAGGTGTATTTGGTGGAGAATAGCCTGACTGAAGCATTCATTCCAAAGGGGAAGTGGGGGAATGTGGGATTGATGGTAGTATCCACCCGTGATTCGATATAGAATATGTGAAAGCTAGGGAAGAACGGATGTCCTTGTTCGGTGAGTCACTTAGATTGGGAAGTGTCTTCGACCCTCACCTTCCTATCGTCAGGTGAGCGCTCTACTCCATTTATTCCTTGATTCCTTATTAGCATCCATAATATATAATGCTTTGTGTGGTAGGATCTAGAGTAGTAGTAGCGACTATCCTATTTTTAGTTTGTTTGCACAACAATATGCCATCATAAGAAATTATTTGGAATAGGGAGTCCGCGGGAAACCATGCCGAGATTATGGGAAGCAACATGAGCTACTCTCAAAGAGAGAGCTATGTCTATTCCCTACCAATTTTGAGTCCTGATGTGAAAAATGGATAAGCTTGGCTAAGCTTTAAAGAGGGAGTTGCTCGAAATAATACGATTCCATTAGATTGGAAGATAATGGGTGGAAATAGTATGGATTGGGAGCGTATTTATATCCTATTGGTAGTGTTGGTGAGGATATATACTTTCTTATGTAGGTGGGTTTGTGGAGGTCAATGAGTCTTTATTTCATATTGTAATACGATCGAGATGTTTAGAAGCCTTCAACTAGGATCCATCAAATCAATCCGCTATTAAAGTGGATGTCCAAGTGGAGAGGTTAAGGCTCTCCTCATATGCCTAAAATGTGGAAGGGAAACCAAAAACAATAGACCATAAAAACCAAAGGCAAATAGGGTTTAAGATGGTATCACTCAAGGAATTATTGAATTGATAAGTTTTTGTTTAGGGACTCCTAATCATAATGCATATGCCTAAAGCATGTTGAATGCTCAACAACCCTTATAAATACATACATAGAGAGAGAGACTTGCATGAAGTACTTTGGCAACTTTTTCAACTTGTAACTGCTAAGATAGACTATGTTTCCATGTCATTCCTCTTCTTGTCTTTGGCAGAAATTGAAGACTTTATCTGTAATAGGGACCTCATTGGAATTATAAAAAAGATAGGCTTGCATGATGTCCTTCAGAAACATTTTATGGCATGTAACTCCAATCACAAAGTATGCTTTATCTTTGTTCCTTTTACTTTCCTTTGGTAGAAATGTTTTACCTTTTCTTTATAGGGACCTCACTAGAACACTCATGAATGTTGTAATACCCTAGTTTTTACACTTGGAATGTATTAGATCATATTACGTATAAATTGTCAATGTGTGATTATAAATACGGGAGTCAAGCCATTTGAGCTTAAAGAAATGGCCCGTGTGTCAATGATGTAAATATGCTTGTATGGATTCCTACTGTGGAGCTCAAGGCCAAGGCCTGACTAGTGAATGGCTAGGTATGTATATGTTTGAAATATACTTACTTGGGACCGTATTATAGGCTTACCATAGTGCACTCAAATCTATATCAATATAAATTCAATAAAGTAATAATATATGTCTCTATGTTCCAAGATGGAAGTGGAGAGCACGAGAGGCTATGATTCCACAAGAATTGAAGAGGAAAGGGGGCATGTGGAAAAGTATTCCTCCATTACCAATTGTAAACCTAGGAACCCATCTATTTTCCATCATGTGCCTTAAATGAAGCCATCCACCTCCTTTGACTTCAAAAGGTGATCATGAATGCATGTAGAGGTTGGTGAGGAGGTCTACGTCATGTAGTTATTAAAGCATGGGATAAGTACAATTAGTTTGGGAAAGTATGAAGAGAAATTCATTCTCCTACCTCATGGGAAATCATTCCACTCATTCCTCATTTTCACCATTATCTTATGCTCATTTTCACAGCAAAAGAGTTATTATGCTACGCTCTCCCTTGGTGACTCATTATCCAAATCTAAAATTAACCAAAATTAAGCACTTTCAAGAGAAATTTGCAGATCTTTTAGGAGATATAGAGAGGTTGTATATGAGCATAGAGGCTAGGCAAGTTAGTAAGCCTTCACCCATTTATCATTGCTACTTGAGAGCCAAGGTTTCTTCTATAAATCAAGTTATTCCAAAAAGACAATCAACAGATTGGGCTCTGCCTACATCAAGAGAACTAGAAAGGAAGAAGATCCCTAAGAGAACAATCAGCAGAGAAATGGAAGATCTTCCTTGTGTTGTGTGGGGCAGTGGAAGAGAGTGCCATGCCTCATTGATGGATGGATGAGATGCCTAGAGTGATATATAGTGAACAGATTGCCTGAGCCATTATAGAAATGGGTTGGGTTTAATAAGGTAGACTAATGTAGCTTGTTTCATTTTCCTTTACCCTAGTGGCCTCATAACCCAACTTGGGGTTAGAATCTACATTGAATGTCTACGGTTGGGTGGAAAATTTCTTGTATGAAATTAGTTTATTGGACCATTCTTGGATAAAAGAGACGTGTGGAATCTATGTATAAATCTGCAATTCAATTGTCACTTTTTATTATGGAAATGTGTGTTGTGTATTGTGATTCACTATGAAAGTGGGAACTCATTGCCATAAATTCTGTAATGCCATGCTTACTCTTATAACAGATTTCTTCGAGAAGCTTCAGAGGATTGAGTGAAGTTGGATCCCTTCTTTGATGCCAACATGACTTACCATGGAAATAAAGATCCTTCTTGCTAGGATGTAACCTGAACTTGGTCTTATGATTAGCACTTCCTTTCCCTTTTAGTTTCCTCTTTCACTGCTTCAGTAGGTCTTAAACTTTTCATGAGTTATCTTCTAAAGTCTTCCTTTCAATGTGGATCATCAAGGTTCATGTTTATGGATCACTATGTTCCTGGATCATTGACAATCCTTCTGAGATATGTGCTTTGATTGTCTCTAAGGCCCGAGAAACCTTGGATGGACTTGAATTAATGCTAAATTCAGGGAAAATTTTAAGGATGGATGTTTATCTTAAAGTTTAAAAATTTGGCGAATCTTAGTAGTCCCCAATATGTGAATTGTAAAATTTTTGATGTTATTTTTCTAAAAATATTTAGTTTTGTAATCATTTTATATTAGTATATATAATTTTTTGGCTATTTTTAGGGTAAAATATTTTTGTACTATAAAATTTTGGCGAATCAATAAAAAAAATGGGAATTGCTGAATCTTTTTTTTGGAAAAAACATGGAAAATTAGTCCACCTGCGAATATTAGCCCCTAAAATTTTACTTGGCTAAATTGATGAGATCATAAGCTTGACTAAGATGCTAGGAGGACTTTGATATTTCATATCTTGGTCATTCATTTTCACTTGTTCTCCGGATTTGCATCCCTCATAGACTTCCGGAGTTGTTCTTCCAAAGGCTAGGGATCTCCTTAGGCTTGCTCCTTGTGACATTGTGAACCTCAAGAACCTGGATCACTCATGGGATTAGCTTCATCACCTTGTAGCTTTGTCTTCCTTTGAATGAAAACATAGTGAAACCATGAGCTTCATGTAATTGATCATCATATTTCATTTTCTCTTCAAAACCTATAGGCACCTAGTCATGATGCATCTCCAAGTACTGAGAAGCTCTACTCCTTAAGCCTCAAAATGAACAGTTTTCCATCTGCTTTCTTCCACTCTTGAGCTCATTGAGATGTCCTGAAGCTCAAACAATCATCAATTATTGTCAATCCTAAGACATCCTTGCAAACTAAAAGAGACAATTTGATAATATTCATATAAAATCATGATCTCAATTGATAAATAAGCTTCAAGAAAGCACATTGAGAGGATAATTTTCACTCCTAGCACGTCTAAGCATGTAAGAGTTGATTAAGCATCTAGGCTTCAACAAGTAAGCTGGAGATAACAAAATTTTCACCAAAGGTATTCTCAAACAATTGTTGTTACATTCAAGGGTATCCATTTTACATAAGAAATGGTCATCTCCCATACTTAAGCAAACATTTCTCATTTTCTCACATTTCTCATTTTCTCATTCAGTCATTCCCCTTAGCAGAAGCTCTTAGGGCTAGTAAGAACTTCTCTCCACATTGCAAAAGGTACAAATGATCCTCTGTAGTCAATCTGCATAAAGTGAAGGACACAACTCTAACAACTCATTCAATCATCAAACTATGGCCATGATCTCCTTCTTCATTCCATGAAATGAATTGTACACCATCATTTAAGTATGTGAACTCATCATAACCCAAAAGGAAAGCCTCCTTCTGCACTTCTGTTGTGACCTCGGTAAAAGCTACCTCATTCCTGAAGGTAAGATTAACTAGTTCCAAAAACCAAGTTGTAATGTGTCCCAATCTAAAACAAAGGTCTGATTTCCTTCTCTCGGATGTTTACTTCATGCTGGAAAAGTTTCAGGTTAGACAATGAAACTTCATCATGACAACTATAATAACATATATTGAGGTTTGGAAGTTTTATCCTTAGGTTAGACCACTGTAGAACATAATTTCCAGGGGCATATGCTAAAATTATAAATAGGATCTTGGGGCTCTGCTGATAACTATAGAAATATGTATATGTTATTTTCACACAAAAATGGTTTCCCCTATGAATTCAAACCCAAATCAGCTACAACAATAGGGAAGGTTTAATCAACATCTCATTTACAAGCTCTCTCCATGAAAACAATGACTAATAAATGAGGCGAGGGAGGCTTCTGAAGATGTAATATAAGGTTAGATTTTTTTTTTATTTTTTTTGGTTAAATTTAATATAATTCATTTGTTTTAAAATGGGTCTACATCAAACACTAATTTTTAGAACCTTATTTTCCATCTCGAGAGTTTACCTGAGACACCCTGACGTCACCTTTCTGAAGCACCACTTTTCTACCCTAAGAAACAAAGATTAGCAAGTTCATTTCTCCCTGTACACTTACAAGGAGCAATGCATCTCCCTTTGCCTTACTACAAGGAGCAGTGATTTCTTAATGCCTTCAGCAACAATGACCTGTTCAAGCTTTCAGATTTTCTCATTTTTTAGGGAGTTAGTTTGAAAAGGTTTGAATTACCTCATCTAATGGCCTAGGAACTTATACTAGATTTTAAAATCACTAAGACATTAGGTTCTATATTCATCCTCTCCTCTCCTCAACAAGTCTATGTAGTGAAGTCATTCCTAAGGGAGAGAGATAGAGAGATATGTAACTACATGCTTCTTAAAAATATTAGAGAGAGCTTTCCTATTACCATGAGTTTTCCTATGGCAGAAAGAAAGCTCTCTCTAAGATTTTTCAGTAGTATGTAGTTACATATATCTCTCTAGAGTGGATTCTTTATATAGATTTGGTGTGGAGAGGATGAATCTAAACCCCTAGGTCTTGGTAAATTCAGAGTCTAGTATGTGTTACCAAGACATTAGATGAGGCAATTCAAACCTTTTCAAAATGATCCCCTTGAAAATGAGCAAATCTAGAAGCTTGACTAGGTCATCACTTTCTGCTGAAGGGCATTAAGCAATCATCACTCCTTGTCAGTGTACAGGGAATGATGAACCTGCTAATATTTGTTTCCAAGTGCAGAAAAATGGTGCTTCATCAAGGTGTCTCTAAGGTAGACCGTTAGGATGGAGAATAATATTATAATATTAACATTGACTTGACAGAGTCATTATGTGACTGGACGAAATGAGTCAACTCAGACCAGGCCAGTTGTTGACATGTATTCTATGAATTCATTAGACAAATTCAATTTGTTTTGTCACCAATTTGAGTCAAAATCAGCTAATTCTAAGTGAATTCGCCGAGTTAGACCACACTGTTCTATAGCAGGAAAAGTAATCTTCCATTTATGAGATGAAAATGTCACCATTCCAATTATCTTTTTGGTCTTCAAAATATAAATTCAACATGAATTTCATAATATGGCCATGCTCACAGGAAGGGCTAGAAATATCTAATGAAAATTATCCTAGAGGCTGTGGCTGTCATGAAAATCCGATAGTGACCCTAACACATTTGGGGGGTGGGAGGGGGACACAGAGGGGAATGAAAATCTAAAAGGAAAAACTCTGAGACTCCTAATGTGTCTGTATGGGATTCCATTTTCCAATAATGGTGGGAGAAAATGACTTTTCCAGTCATGTTTCCTGATATTTATTGGATAAAATTTGAAGAATTATAGTAAGTTGTAAAACATATAGGAAAACTTCAAATAAAATCCCAAAATTTATAAATTTTTGAATGCTTTATGCAATTCTATTCACTCTAAAAGAAAGTGTTGTGCCAACTATACATTTGAGGCACACATAAAAATCAGATCTGCTGTGTTGAAAAAGTAATTTTCACATATCCTAACAATTTTTCACTTTTTAATAACTTCAACAAGATTGGCTCCCCACCTTGCCCCATTAATTTATTTCAATCCATTGCATTAAAGCATTTTCCACATAATCGTTGGCCTTAAAATTTAGTAGAGTTACATCACTAGACTTCATCACCTTTTAATATCGTAGAATTTTGCCTTGATATGCTTCTCTAAGAAAGGAATTTGGGATTATTTCTCAAAGAAATTGAATTTTTATGGTCATAACAAATAGGCACGGTCCCCTATTCAAACCAAATATCTCTGCATAATTACGTCAATCAAATGACTTCCTTGGTTGTTTAAGAAACTGCAATGTTCTTTGTCTTAATACTTGACTGTGCAACCACTAATTTCCTCTTAATCCAACTCAAAACTCCTTCAAAACAAGATAAATAGATAAGCACCAATAATATTTCCATTGTGCATATCATCTGCCCAGTCAACATCAAAAAACCCATGCAGCTGAAGGTTTTTAGCTCCATCTTCCTCATAGCAAATAACATAGACATTAGTGCCCCATATGTACCTAAAGATCCCCTTGACACTTGTCCAATGATATATAGTCTTGTACATGCTATTACATATATAAGGCTACCGACCACACTACGTATGAAATTATTGCGATCTCCTCTTCTTATTTTTGGTTCTCAGGACTCATGTGAGTAGACAAAAATGATCCCACTTGAGGTATCTTTAAGATGAATGTTTGGGGCTTCTGAGAATGGTTGCTAAGGTTTCCAAGAAATAAGAAAACCTGTCAAACAACCCCATGCTCTCTTTGATACATGAACATGAATCTTCAAAAAAATGAAATTCCATCAGAAAACAGATCCTACAAAGGTTGGCCCACCATTGAAACTATTTTTAAATACCTTCCAAAGGTTGACCTACACAAGCTTAAGTCATGATTCACCCATAAGAGAGATCATTGCATTCAAAACCTCATACATATATATCCTCAGAAACCTCGAATTAAAGTGAAACAAAAATAATCTGATTTTGTTATAGGTCCAATGAGTGAAAGGTTCACTGATGGCATGTGTGTGTGTGTGTGTGCTTATTCATTTATTTTTAAATCTACCTTTATACTTCAACTCGGCGCAGGTTTTCTCAGACCATTTTATTTACAGTCAGACCAAAGTCTTGGGTAGTGTTATTTTCATTTTTTAACTCAGCCTGGTTCAAAATTTGTTGAAATTCATCCCTTTGTTGTTACATATTTACTACAAGCTAGTATTTTTCAGTTATCTCCAAACACAGGTGTACCACGTAAACAACTTCAAGTAATGATATAGTTATACAGATTTATTTCTTATTCTTCGGACACACCACTATGATGGATTTAGATTAAGTTTCAAGATTAAATTCACCCTTGACTAGGATTTGATATGCATTCCCCACAATAATTGTACAGAACTAGTAGCTATCTAGTGCCTTCTAAGTCATGGAAGATCTACTTCAAATGTTTCCTAGTTTCTGCAACTGTCTAATATCTCCATCATCCCTGTGGACAACACTGTTGTAGGGTGACATCTTGGTTATACATTTCTAGCAACACCCTAATTCTTCTCAATACACTATTTTGTCTACTCTTCAAACTAGGTCACTTCATTTTAGGATCATCACTTATATCGGGCGATGTTCCAGCCATGGGATTAATTATCTTAGTTATCTTCTTCTATATGAAATTAAACTGCCCATAAGTGTCTGTCAAACCATAGCCTTATCTCTAATTTAGGATAAAGCCCACATACTATCATATCCATCATCAGAGCTAGTAGAGGCTGATCATAGTAATAGAATTCCAAAGATTTTGTGATGTCCTCTATCCACAAATTGTGGGATAATTTTGAGGGAAAAATTTCTTATGGTACACTTCTGCAAACCAGGGGGTAACATCTTGCTCCTATTGGGAACACACGTCCTTCTTGGGATCACTCAAGAATCCCAAACTCTCAAGATAAAGCTACAAAAGTGAAGTCCATTATCCAAAGTAACCAATTCATCATCTCCAGACTACAATATCCATTTCCACTGTGTTTGATCATTGTTGAAAATAGATTTGTCTTTTCCAGGGTTCTAGTGTTGACATGCAACTAAAGAAAAATTTCATTTATCTATTCATGATTTTATGGGAAGGAATTGCTGAAATAGATTTGTCTTTTTCAGGGTTCTAGTTTTTACATGCAAGTAAAAGAAAAATGTTATTAATTATATATTTATTTTAAGGATCTATTCTCAAAGTGTTCGTTAAGGAAATATCAGAAAAATTCCCAGGTAGAGGGGGACGATATGTATTCTTTTTGGCAAAATAATGGATGTAAGGTTGCACTGAATGAAGTTGAGATTATATAATAGTATTGTTTTTCAATGTTTTTCAGAGCATGTGGCTCTAAGAATCCAGGTATAGGTTGATAATCCTAGTGGTATCTAAAGAGGGAGTTAATGCTCCACCAATTTTTTCTGATGCAGGGATGCAAGAACAGGAAAAGAAAACCAAAGGATATGTAGAGGCATCACAAAATTTTAGGGAACATCGTAGGGGACGTTGGAGTCTTCAACATAGTGGATATTACCTGAAATAATTAAAAAATATATATTAGAAAATGTGAAACTTGAAACACAAATGAATGACATGGGGAATGCCCCTTGCATTGCCCACAAATTATTTTAGAAAATGTGAAACTTGAAACATAAATGATTGACATGGGGAATGTCCCTCTTGTAGTACCCACATACACATCTTGCAGTACCAACATACACATCTTGGAAGAGTGGAGATCATGCCCCCCACTCTTAGGAATGTGTCCCTATGTAATACTGGATGAAAGGAATAAAGTGGGTTGACTCAAAGCTTGATTCTTTGTCTTTTTCAATTTCCACTATTTACATGTTAATTCATTTTATCCTACAGAAATCAATTGAAACTTTAGATTTTCAATTTTGGAGTACTGGAAATGACTCATGAGTTTGTTAGCCACCTATAATATTTTTTCAAAGCAAACAAGTGGCTAAATATGTTTCTGAGCCTTCAAGAGAAACATTTTCTTTGAAAATATATCATTCTTGAAGCCTCCATGTGTCTTCTATCCTTCAAAAAATCTTCACTGTTGTTTCCATTGATGAGCCCTACTGTTTTGTGAAAGAAGCTGCTCTCAAAAAGGCCTCCATTTTCTCCTTTTCACTCTCACAAAATCCCCATTTTTTCACTCATATTACCTTCACAAACTCCTCTGTAATCCTTCATTTTAACCTCTAAACCATCCTAAATCAATTTTTAAACCATGTATGCCCCTTTATTTGGTTTAAAAATCCCTCCTTCCATCTATCGGAACCCCCAAATTCCTCAAAAAACCCTTCAAGAATCATAAAAAACCATTTTTTAACATTAAGGCCTTAAGCCCCTTTCGGCCTTGGCCCTAGCCCCTTTTCAGCATGTGACCCGAAGCCATGACCAGGCGCTAGCCCTTATCGCTCGTTGTAACCGGAGTTTCTTTTCCCCGACATTTCCTTCATTTTTCAAATCTTCCGATGCTATGAGCCCTTTCTCCTCTGATCCGTCGATTTGATCTGGACCGTTGAATCCACAAGAACCAACGGCCAGGATTCAATCGCGCTCTGCCCATGGTCCCCTGTCATCGCATCTGGCGATTTGATCTGGATCGTTGAATCCAAAAGAACCAACAACCAGGATTCAATCGTGCTCCGCTCAAAGGCCCTCCGTCCTTACACCCTCTGATCAATCCCGACCGTTGATCTCCCCAAATCCGACGGTTCATGCTTCATCACATCGCGCTTGTCCCTCACGTAATCCTCCACCATCCTGACCTCCAATTAAATCTCCACCGTTGATCAAGTTTGATCAGACGGTCCACATTACATTCACTCTTCAAACCCCACCCTTCTCACTCTCCCCCATCAACAGATCTCCGCCGTCTGTTCATGAAGATCCAACGGTCAGCATTCAACCAGACAGCTCGAGGCCTTTCCACTACGCGCCAAGTTTGCACACGTCACTAAGGGTCCCACCACACCTTCCGCCCATGCATCTCACCTGATTTTTCATTCATTCCACACCGTCTGATCAATGCATCATGATCCGACAGCTGACGCACTGTTTCGCAAAACTTTTGCAACTGCAGTTTAACACCAAAAAATTTCACGAAAAGGGCAGTTTTAGGCGGGACATGTGTCAATTAACGTATGGAATTAAATTTTATTCGGCAATACTGCCTCCCCTCATTTTATTTTGCGAAAACCCCTGTCGGTTTTCTGCCTTACCGCCTATCCTCTGCAACGGCATTTCCACTTTTAATCGCGGCCACTGATCTCTGAAATCCAACGGCCCTGATTACATCGCTACTTCAATTTCCCTCCATTCATCCAATCTTCCAACGACTCCATCCACAGATCTCCGCCATCGATTATTCTAATCAAACGACTCTCATTAAATCGCTATTTCGTTCACTCACCTTTTCATCCATTCTCCAAACGACTTCATCGACGAATCTCCACCGTAGATCACCATTGATTGTTCTAATCTAACAATCCACAACCCACGACGCAACCAAACTCCCATCAGGCCTGTTTTCGCCTTCTGCCATGATTTTAAGCCCATTTTCCACTAAATCCAGTTTTTCTCCTCACTGCTCCGCCATCCCCACGAGCCTCTGAAGTAGCCTACCCCGCTCCCAATGGTTTTTATAATGTGTTGTGTGTTCTTTGCATGTTTCAAAGGTGGCAAATTCACACTGTTTTCACAGTCACATTCATCGTGAAAAACCATGACAGATGCCAAAAATCACAGAAAAGGAGGTCACAGAGAGGGTTTTAAAGCATGTTTATCAAAGATCAGTGCTATTTACCCTGACATAAACCCTCCAGTGACCCTGTAGCCTGTATATTCCACACACAGGACAAAATAAGATTAAAGAGTGCCAGAAAAGGATTAAAAGAGATCAGCTCATTGTGTTTGAGGCCTAATCCACAGTTACAGACATACAGGACATAGATAAAGACCCGAAGATGATAAAGGAGGCCTAATGAGGCCTAAAGCACATAAAAAAGTCATATCAGTGTTTTAAAGAAGTTATATTAGTGATTTAGTACCAGCAAAACATTCCTTCAACTGAAGAAAGGACCAAATAACTTCTACCCATTCTCTATTCTTCATCGAGCTCCAAAGTAGTTACTATTCTAACCAGAATGTCCTAAAAAATTTGAGTGCATTAGTTACAAATTATGGAAGACCTGAAAGGCAAATCTTCACCCTTTCTTGTCACAGAGGATAAATAGAGTACTACAGCTAGAGAGTACTTCAAGAACATACCCTTGGAGTTATTATCAAACTGACGAAGACCCCTAATTCATCTAAAGAGTACTGAAAGTTAATGTAAAGATATTAAAACAGAATGGGCTTCAAAAGCACTTCTCCCTTTATTTAATGAATCATTTAAATCCTATCTACCACTACTATCTCTCTTCGACCTATAAGAACTCATGAGAAATACATTGTAAATGTTGGTTGGTTATTGAAAAAACACTGATTGTAAGTTGTTTACTGAGTTAGAGTTCTGTGAGTACTAGTTGTAAATAGGCTGGGAGATGATTTTTGGATGATATCAAGTTGTTGGACAAGGATGTATGTGATTGGTTTTGCTCTTCTAATATGACAAGCATGTTCATTAGATCCTGATTTAAATCATTGGTGATGTGTTCTTTCTTGGTTATTGTTTTCCCTCTGTTTTACATCATGTTTCATTTTCTCTAATAAGAATTAGTAAGTTTAACTTAGGACATACTGCTACAAGTACCCTAATGTTTCATGCACTTCTTATCTTTAATGTTTTCTGCTATATGTGTACCTAAGAAAAAATTCAATTTAACCAGTATAGAAGTTGGTTTGTCCATGCTTATTGATGTATGAATTCAGAGTTTTTTTATTGGATGTTCTTGTTTGGTTTCAGTTGAAAGAATTAGGAAACAGGGAGATTTAGAGTTAGCCCTGTCCCCTAGGTTCCTTTTCCAATAGTTAGCCTTCCAAAGATCCCTTTGATTTGAATGTCAAAAGCAGAGAAGGTTAAAAGTATTTCTCTGATCTTAGGGTTCACTCTGTGTCAAACTTAAGTGTTTTCTATTGTCTGAAAGTAGTCAAGAGGACTGTTGGATTGTTGTCTTTAGAATTAGCCTTATTAGGAGTTTGATCATAGAGGTTAAGGCATGCCCTGTCCCTAGATTTACTCCGAAGTGGTCACCTTGGAAGGTTTTCCTTGACATTCTCATTCATTTCCTTATTGTTTCATCCCATACTATCATCTTAAGAGATCCTCTGATATAGATGACTAGCCCTTTGAAAGCCTTGGATATTTGAATTGCAAGTAAACCCTTTTATGACCCCATTGCCCAATGGACTTGTGTTCTCTTTGAATTATCTCCCCATTGCCAAAAATCCTTCTCTACTCATTCCTTCACCTTACATTGACCCTTCTTTCATGTTTCCCAACCAAACAAACAAAATCAAAACCCATGTGCCCTATAACTAGCCTAATACGTTAAATTGAACTTCAAAGATATACATTTCTTTACCTTTATAGAGAGATTCCTCTTTGGATCCAAGAGGGCTAGATCCTGAGATCCCAAAGTGGTTTGATGTTGTCTTGTCATTTGGTATTGCCAAACCTGCCAAATCACAGGAACCACAACACAATGGCGACTCCACTAGGGTGCTTGGAGTAAAAAATTCCTTAAAACATCTCCAAAGAACTCAAAGAAGACCAAATTAGCCTTGGTTTGGTATAAATTGCTGATGGTGGACAACAGCCTGCTTCTGAACATTTTAAACTCTCCACCTGGCGACTCCACAGTTCCTGAAAGACCAAAAGACTCCACTAGTGATCATTAGGCCTGCTGATTATCTTTATTTTCACAAGACTCCACTGGGAGACCAGTTTCATCACAACATCATCCATACTAAAGGAAACACATAGGATTAAGCTTCTTTGTTTAAAGGTAGTTTTCCTCTTAAATATTGTTATACCTGGCTAACTTTCTTCATTGAGCCTGAGGACTTAACATGCTCGCTTCAAGGAAAATCTATACCAGAGCTTATCCTAATCCAAATCCTTTTGAAATAGTTGACAATCCAGAAATCATTCTTCGGAGGCCTTTCACATCTAGGGATCCAACTATTGTTATACCCATTCATAGAGCTAACTCAACACCTGAAAACCTTGCAGCTCTATCAGATACTCAATTTGACTTAGATTTACCAAGTGATTTACCAAGAACTAAGTCCTTTAATGGTATAGATCAGACATACTTTGAGCCTTCAAGTTCATCACCACAGAGTGGTCAGTACATTGGTAACAGAGAAACCCCACCATCCACACCTCCTGATATACATTTCATTCATAACTTGGGTCTCTCTCACCCTAAGTCTGCTCAACAGTTTGTTGCTGGTCCAAGCATCTCTGTCATCCACATACTTTCTGTCCAAGCCACTCCTTTACCCCCACAAAACACTATCATGGCAGCATGGTATGCACCCCTAGTGTTACCACAGCCTCTAGTCCCCTTACCAAATGACTGTCAGTCTAAAATCACCCATTTCACTGGAAAAGAACCTACCACAACCCAAAAACATGTAGATAGGATGGAAGATGCTTTTGATTACATGGAAATAGAAGATGAGACCATCAAAATGAGAATCTTTGCTGAAAGTTTAGGAGAAGAAGTGAAAAAGTGGTTTAAAGGGTTAACTCCTAATAGCATCCATGACCTTCCCTCTTTACATCAAGCTTTCATAAAAAAATAGGAAATCAAAAGCAACCCTCTCCAAATATTAGCAGAGTATAAAAATATTAAAAGAAATCAGGGGGAGAGTGTTCATGATTACTCCACCAGGTTTAACATTGTCTACAATGCTCTTCCACCTCATATGAAACCTCCCCAAGGCTTGGCCTTATTAAAATATCCTCAAGGCTTCGATGCTGATATGGCCTATCAACTAAGGGAGAGGGATTATTCAACTTTAGAAGACATGTAGAAGGGAACTGTGAGCGTAGAAGCAAACTTAATTGAAAGAAGAGCTAGGATGAGGGTTGAAAAGAAGGTAACCTATAGGGAAGACACCATAGCTTCTACAGCTAATCCCAAGTTTGATAATCTAGCCAAAAACATAGATAGGCTAGAAAGAATGATGGAGAAAATGGTTGTCCAAGTCAATAATCATAATAGAAACCAAACTCAAAACCAGAACCAAAACTTTAGGAGAAACACTACTCCCAATAGACAAAGGGATTCTGACCAACAAATCATACCTCCATTCCAAGAAAATTTCCTTGATGAGGATGAGGGAATAATAGAAGAATTAGAGGGAACCATTATAAACATGGTGGAAGTGGATAACCAAGATCACACCTCTTTCATAAAAGACAACCAAACCTCATACACACATTGGGATGAGAGAGGTTTAGAAACTGAAGACTATAGGTTAGGATTCGAAAATGCCATCATGCAGGTCTGAGAACAATATGATCTCAGAAGCAAAAAGAATCCATAAGCTCCCAAAGCCAAAACCTCTGAAATCACTATTAAGAAAAGGCCTGAAAAGACTCCTAAAGGAACTGCTGAAAGCAACAAAACAACAACTGAGAGTTCTGGAAAAAATAAGGACAAATATATCCAAAACATTGATAAACCAAGTTAGGAAACCAGTAGCACTAGCATTGCAGCTAATGCTCCTGAAAAAACAACTTCAAACAATGTACATAGTGAAAATCAACAAGCTAATTTTGCCACTAAAACAATGACCAACAAAACAGAGTTGAATCTTTCAAAGAGTCAATCTCCTTTCAATCTGGGAAGTGAGATTGCCAAAATCAAAATTTCTGTCCCTCTCACTAAGTTGGCCACCCAAGATATATATAAATGTCAAATCTTGAAAGCTTTAAACTTAGGAGAAAACAGTGACTCTGTTAACTTGAATGATGATCAACCAGCTCTTTTGTTTGGCCCAAAAATTGAAGGGAAATTTCAGGAAGGAGTAGTGCCTCCTTTCTATGTCAGCCTAAACATCCATGACAAGATCCTACATAATGCTATGCATGACTCAGGGGCTTCACACAACCTCATGCCAAAGGTGATCATGGAAAAGTTAGGCCTAGAGATAACCAGATATAAGGATTTATATTCTTTTGACTCTAGCAGAGTGAAGTGTTTAGGCCTGATCAAAGACCTCTGTGTAAATTTAACCCAAATCCCAACCAAGTGCATGGTAATGGATTTTGTAGTGGCTGATGTACCTCCTAAGTATGTCATGTTGCTATCAAGATCATGGGGTGCTAAGCTGCAGGGTACAATGCAAATGGACATGACATATGCCACTATCCCTATTTTCAGCCAGCTTAGAAGACTATATAGGGAAGCACACATGAAATTTATGGTAAGCAACCCAGAGAAACCAGAAAAATCCACTCTTTACTCTATCCATACAGACCTAGACTCTTTCATCCTTTACAATGATGAGTTTACAGATGAACAAGAGCTAGAGAACAAAAATTTAAACAGCAGAGTAGAGGCCACAGATCCAAACATAATGGCAGCTCTGGATACAGAGGAAAACAAGGGAGAAGCATTTGAATAATATGCAGAATTAGAGAATCAGAACCAAGACTGTAGAGAGTAGATCACCCATCAGCGTGCTAACCTCAGGAAACAAGATGACAATAGGGAGGAAATTGATAACAAATATGCAAACAATCCCTTATGGAGCATGAAATTTGATGGGTCTTACACTAAAAGGAATGCAGGAGCTGGGGTATGGTTGCACAACACTGAAAACAATTATGCTGAGTATCATGCCTTCAAGCTGAACTTTAAATGCACAAACAACATAGCAGAGTATGAAGCTCTCCTTTTAGGGCTGCATCTATTGAAAAAACTAGGAGCTAAAAGGATAGTTGTTCATGGAGACTCAGAACTAGTCATGAAACAAGTAAATGGAGAATACACTGCCAAACATCCTAGATTAAGGGCATATAGAAATGATGCCATGGATCTATTGAAAACATTTGTAGAATATGAGCTTGTGTTTGTCCCTAGAAGTCAAAACATACTTGCAAATGGATTGGCCTGTGCTGCTAGTTCATATCAGAGACCACTTAATGACAAACAAATCATTGTCCAAGCAAAATACAGACCAGCAGTACCAAACCATGAAAAATATTGGCAGGTCTTTGAGGGTGAAAAACAGATAGATGATTTCCTACTTTCCAGGAATGAGTTTGAATTACCTGATTCAAGCTTTAAGCTCAGTGAAGACAGTTCAGATAAAGAGTCCCCTGATGAAGAAAAACCATTCCCTACTGCAGAAATAAACATGTTGACCAAAGAGTTTAAACATCAAAAAGGAGAGGAAGACATAGAGATATTGCAATCCAAGGACAAAAGCATACCCAGAGGACTAGCACCTCTAGAAGATCTCTTTGATTTTAATGATGTGGCAAAGAAGCCAACAATAGAACCCACTGAATCTGATATTGAAGAATGCAATATAGGCAGCAAAGACAAGCCTAAAATGATCAAATTATCTAAAACTTTGCCAGCTCATATCAAGAAGAAATACATTGATTTATTCAAAGAGTTTGTCGATGTTTTTGCTTGGAGGTATGAAGATTTGAAAGCCTAGGACACAGAGATCATCCAGCACAAGATCACATTGAAGGAAAATTAGAAACCTTTTAGGCAAAAGCTACGCAGAATAAACCCGGTATAGTTACCCTTGGTAGAAAATGAAATTAAGAAAATGTATGAGGCTGGAATCATAGTCCCTGTGAGGTTTTCAGATTGGGTATCTAACCTTGTGGCTGTAAGGAAAAAGACAGGAGAAATAAGGCTGTGCATTGACTTTAGAAACTTAAACAGAGCCTCCCTAAAAGACAATTACCCTTTACCCAAAATGAAACACATCGTGCAAAGGGTGGTTGGTTCTAGGAGAATTTCTCTATAGATGGCTTTTCAGGATACAACCAGGTCTTAGTACTCCCAGAGGATCAACTTAAAACAGCCTTCACCACTCCTTGGGGCACTTTCATGTATGTGAAAATGCCTTTTGGACTAATGAATGCTGGTGCTACCTTTCAAAGAGCCATGGACATTGCATTCTTAGAAGAAATATGCCACTTCATACAATGTCTTCCAAAACTGATAAAGAACACCTTAAACATCTGAGGAAAGTCTTTGAGAAATGCAGAAGATTTGAGCTATCTTTAAATCCCAAAAAGATAGTGTTTGGTCCCCAAGAAGGTAAACTTCTTGGTCATATCATATCTGAAAAGGGGATTAAAATAGACCCAAAAAGGGTTGAGGGAATACTGCAGATTAGCCACTCAAGAAACATCAAGGAATTGCAGTCCTTTATTGGGAAGATTAACTTCTTGAGGAGGTTTATACCCAACCTAGCATAACTCCTTAGAAACATGACTAATATGCTAAAAAAGGAGGTGGGAGTTAAGTGGACTCCAGAAGCCAAAAAGTCCTTTGAATTGGTAAAACATGCACTCACCTGGGCACCAGTACTCATCAGCCTTGATTTTACTAAAGACTTCCTCATATTCTCATTTGCATCAGAACATGCCGTGGCTACTGTCTTATTGCAGAAAAACACAGAGGGGCAAGAGCAACCAATTGCATTTTTCAACAAGGCATTAAGAGATGCACCTATGAAATATAATATCATGGAAAAACAGGCATGTGCTTTGGTAAAGGCCTTGAAAGACTTCAGAGTTTATATTTTACATTCTCATATTATTGCCTTTGTGCCTAACATAGTGGTAAAAGACATTTTGTCACAAGATCCAGATGGCAAAAGAGGCAAGTGGATTGCTGTGATATTAGAATATGATTTGGAAATAAAACCCACTAAGCTCATCAAGGGTCAAGGCTTAGCACAATTGATGGCCGAATCTAACCTACAAGCCCTTGACATAAATATGGTGGATGCTTTGGATGAACAGGAAGGATTACCAGCTCCCATTGTTGAAGAACAGTTCCAAACTCACCTTGGTATGCTGATATCTTATATGTGCTCATAAATCTTAATGCTCCTCCTGATTTATCTAAGTCAAAGGCAAGGTTTTTAAAGTTGAAAGCTAGGAATTATTGCATTTTGAATGAATGTTTATATTGGAAAAATTCCAATGGTTTATTGCTTAAATGTTTGCCTGAAGTTGATGCAGATAGGATCAAGCATGAGTTCCATGAAGGAGAGTGTGGAGGCCACCTCTATTGGAAAACCACTGACAATAAAATCCTTAGAGCTGGCTATTACTGGCCCACCCTATTCCAATATGTCCACAAAATGATAGTTGCCTACCACAAATGCCAAATCTTTGAGGGAAAAAAGAAACTCCTTCCACTACCTTTACAACCAATCACTGTTGAAGCTCCTTTTCAATAGTGGGGCCTAGATTTCATAGGGGAAATCCATCCTGCTTCATCTGCCCAACATAGATGGATCCTCACAGCCACTGACTATTTCACCAAATTGATAGAGGCCATCCCTTCTAGGAATGCCACTGACTCAGTTATCATAAAATTCCTTGAAGGCCATATCCTATCTAGATTTGGCTGCCCTAGGAAAATTGTCACTGAAAATGCTACTGCATTTGGTTCCAAAAAGATGATTGATTTTTCCCATAGGTAACAGATTGCACTTGGTCATTCTACTACTTATTACCCTCAGGGTAATGGGTTAGAAAAATCATCAAATAAAAGTTTGGTGACCATCATGAAGAAGCTGCTTGAAGATAATAATAAGTCATGGCATAATAAGCTGGTGCATGCTTTATGGGCAGACAGATTTACAACAAAGAAATCCAGTGGAATGTCTCCCTATCAGCTTGTTTATGGAGCAGATGCAGTATTCCCCACCATTTTGGGAGTGCCAGTGATAAAATTGGTCCAAGAAATACAGTCAGAGGAAGACAGCATGGTAAGGAGGATCAATCAGACCATACATCTCCAGCAGACAAGGGAAGAAGTCTACAACAGAGCTCATAAAGTGAAAGAGAACATCAAAAAGATGCTTGATAAGAGGACAAAGGCCTGTGATTTCAAAATTGGGGACAAGGTACTCAAATGGGATTCTAGAAGAGAAGATAAGGGTAAGCATGGAAAGTTGAATCCATGAGCCCTTTCTCCTCCGATCTGTCGATTTGATCTGGACCGTTGAATCCACAAGAACCAACGGCCAGGATTCAATCGTGCTCTGCCCATGGTCCCCTGTCATCGCATCCGCCAATTTGATCTGGACCGTTGAATCCACAAGAACCAACGGATAGGATTCAATCGTGCTCCGCTCATAGGCCCTCCGTCATTACACCCTCCGATCAATCCCGACCGTTGATCTCCCAAAATTCGACGGTTCGCGCTTCATCACATCGCGCTCGTCCCTCACGTAATCCTCCACCATCCCAACCTCCGATTAAATCTCCATCGTTGATCAAGTTTGATCAGACGGTCCACATTACATCTGCTCTTCAAACCCCACCCTTCTCACTCTCCCCCATCAACAGATCTCCGCCGTCTGTTCATGAAGATCCAATGGTCAGGATTCAACCCGACAGCCTGAGGATTTTCCACTACACGCCAAGTCTGCACACGCCACTAAGGGTCCCACCACACCTTCCACCCGCGCATCTCACCTGATTTCACATTCATTCCACACCGTTCGATCAACACATCATGATCCGACTGCTGACGCACTGTTTCGCAAAACTTTTGCGACTGCAGTTTAACACCAAAAAAATTCGCGAAAAGGGAGGTTTTAGGTGGGACAGGTGTCAATTAACATATGGAATTGAATTTTATTTGGTAATACCACCTCCCCTCATTTTATTTTGCAAAAACCGCTGTTGGTTTTCTACCTTACCGCCTATCCTCTGCAACGGTATTTCCACTTTTAATCACGGTTGTTGATCTCTGAAATCCAACGGCCCCGATTACATCGCTATTTAGATTGCCCTCCATTCATCCAATCTCTCAACGACTCCATCCACAGATCTTCGCCGTTGATTATTCTAATCGAACGGCTCTCATTACATCATTATTTCGTTCACTCACCTTTTCATCCATTCTCCAAACGACTTCATCGATGAATCTCCACCGTAGATCACCGTTGATTGTTCTAATCTAATGTTCCACAACCCACGATGCACCCAAACTCCCATCAGGTTTGTTTTAGCCTTCCGCCATGATTTTAAGCCCATTTTCCACTAAATCCAAATTTTCTCCTCACTGCTCCACCATCCCCACAAGCCTCTGAAGCAGCCTATCCCGCTCCCAATGGTTTTTATAATATGTTGTGCGTTCTTTTCAAGTTTCAAAGGTGGCGAATTCACACTATTTTCACAGTCACAATCATGGTGAAAAACCATGACAGATGCCAAAAATCACAGAAAAGGAGGTCACAGAGAGGGTTTTAAAGCATGTTTATCAAAGATCAGTGCTATTTACCTTGACATAAACCCTCCAGTGACCCTGTCGCCTGTATATTCCACACACAGGACAACAAAAGATTAAAGAGTGCCAGAAAAGGATTAAAAGAGATCAGCTCATTGTGTTTGAGGCCTAATCCACAGTTACAGACATACAGGACACAGATAAAGACCCAAAGATGATCAAGGAGGCCTAATGAGGCCTAAAACACATAAACAAGTCATATCAGTGTTTCAAAGAAGTTATATAAGTGATTTAGTACCAGCAGAACATTCCTTCAACTAAAGAAAGGACCAAATCACTAATACCCATTCTCTATTCTTCATTGAGCTCCAGAGTAGTTACTATTCTGACCAAAATGTCCTAAAAACTGTCAGTGTGTTAGTTACAAAGTATGGAAGACCTGAAAGGCAAATCTTCACCCTTTCTTGTCACAAAGGATAAACAGAGTACTACAGCCAGAGAGTACTTCAAGAACATACCCTTGGAGTTATTATCAAACTGACAAAGACCCCTAATTCATCTAAAGAGTACTGAAAGTTAATGTAAAGATATTAAAACAGAATGGGCTTCAAAAACACTTCTCCCTCTGTTTTAATGAATCATTTAAATCCTATCTACCACTACTATCTCTCTTCGACCTATAAGAACTCGTGAGAAATACATTGTAAATGTTGGTTGGTTATTGAAAAAACATTGATTGTAAGTTGTTTACTGAGTTAGAGTTCTGTGAGTACTAGTTGTAAATAGGTTGGGAGATGATTTTTGGATGATATCAAGTTGTTGGACAAGGATGTATGTGACTGGTTTTTCTCTTCTAATATGACAAGCATTTTCATTGGATCCTGATTTAAATCAGTGGTGATGTGTTCTTTCTTGGTTATTGTTTTGCCTCTGTTTTACATCATGTTTCATTTTCTCTGATAAGAATCAGTAAGTTTAAATTAGGACATATTGCTGCAAGTACCCTAATGGTTCCTGCACTTCTTATCTTTAATGTTTTCTGCTATTTGTGTATCTAAGAACAAATTCAACATAATTTAACCAGTATAGAAGTTGGTTTGTCCATGCTTACTGATGTATGAATTCACAGTTTGTTTGTTGGATGTTCTTGTTTGGTTTTAGCTGAAAGAATTAGGAAACAGGGAGATTTAGAGTTAGCCCTGTCCCCTAGGTTCCTTTTCCAACAGTTAGCCTTCCAAAGATCCCTTTGAGTTGAATTTCAAAATAAGAGAAAGTTAAAAGTCTTTCTCTGATCTTAGGCTTCACGTTGTGTCAAACTTAAGTGTTTTCTATTGTCTGAAAGTAGTCAGGAGGATTGCTGGATTGTTGTCTTCAGAGTTAGCCTTATTAGGAGTTTTATCATAGAGGTTAAGGCATGCTCTGTTCCCTATATTTACTCCGAAGTGGTCATCTTGGAAGGTTTTCCTTGTCATTCTCATTCATTTCCTTATTGTTTCATCCCATACTATCATCTTAAGAGATCCTCTGATATAGATGACTAGCCCTTTAAAAGCCTTGGATATTTGAATTGCAAGTAAACCCTTTTATGACCCCATTGCCCAATGGACTTGTGTTCTCTTTGAATTATCTCCCCATTGCCAAAAATCCTTCTCTACTCATTCCTTCACCTTACATTGACCCTTCTTTCATGTTTCCCAACCAAACAAACAAAATCAAAACCCATGTGCCCTATAACTAGCCTAATACCTTAAATTGAACTTCAAAGATATACATTTCTTCACCTTTATAGAGAGATCCCTCTCTGGATCCAGGAGGGCTAGATCCTGAGATCCCAAAGTGGTTTGATGTTGTCTTTTCATTTGGTATTGCCAAACCTGCCAAATGACAGGAACCACAACAGAGTTATCGACATGGCCAATACTAGCCAATTAATTTCAGAGTTACAATGGTCAAAAATTAAAATCAATTCAAAGTGATTGTATGGAAATGTATGTCCCAGTTCCAGTGGATGATATTGTAAACCCTAAGACCAATATGGGAAGGACTGGGGACTTAAGTAGCCTCTAGAGCTTAGATTATCATTGCTGCCTTGTTTTTTCTGCACATAATGCTTTAAATGTTACAATTTTATTTTAGAATTTGCAATACAAGTAATTTCTGTTCCTACAACTTTGTTTGGTTAGGTCCATACAAGTGCACATATCCTTGCTGAAAAATTAAAGCAAAAAATCGAATTGAAGGCGAAGCTGAAGGAATTGACAGAAGACAAACATCATCTTCTCAAATGCTCAAGCATGCAAATTTCATCACTGCTAACAAATTAAAGGGGAAAATGGAATTGGAGGCGAAGTTGAAGGATTTGACATCATTGCTGACAAATTAAAGCAGAAAATGGAATTGAAGGCAAAGCTGAAGGAATTGACAGAAGACAAACATCATCTTCTCAAATGCTCAAGCATGTAATTTCATCATTGTTGACAAATTAAAGGGGAAAATGGAATTGGATGTGAAGTTGAAGGAGTTGATAGAAGAGAAACATCATCTTCTCAAATGCTCAAGCATTTAAATTTCATCTTTGACCTTGTTTCTATTAATTTTATGTTTGTCGTATGTTTAGGAAGCAGGTCATATCAAAATAAGTTTGGAATTTATTTTGTGGCACAAGAATCATTTAATTCACAACTGTGAAATTTTATCTAAAACATGACTAGATGTGTGATTTGTATTAGTCACATTTTAATGAGCAGATAGTTGTATTGCCTTTTTATCTGAGCAGTAAAAATATTTTTTAAACTTGTAACATATTTTTAGTAATGAAAAAGAAATGAAGAAAAGAGGTCATATGGCTGTCCAGTCATCTTCAATGCATGTTTCTGTTTCTTTTTAAGGAGAAGCTACAACTGATGGATCCTTGTTAGGTTGTTTATTGGGTAAACAAACACAAGTATTTATTACCAGTCCAGGCTTGTAGGACTTAGAAGCATATCCAAGATATATGGGTTTCAGCTATGATCAAGTTAGAAGATGATTTATTAATAATAATGGAATTTCAAATTACAAATATAAATTTAAACTAAATAATTTCTAAATTTAATTATGTAATCAGCAGCAGAAGAAGCTCCTAACATAGGAGAACTTGTTTGTCCTTCTCTTACAAAGCTCCTTCATGAATTAGAAACCAAAACCACTAATGAGAAATAGATCAAGATGCATGAAACAATAAATGAAGAGGATATTAACTAAACAGATCCTGGTTGTCCTTCATTACAGATTCATTCATCATTAATACTATTGTTAGAAAACAGGAACTTCAGAAAATCATTAAAAACCAGGAAAATATGAATTATAGCTCTAGCTCTTAATCAGATAGAAAGAATGTTAAACTTAAACATTGGATTGTCCTTTCATATGTAGAATAGGAATTAGAATTAGATTCATCAACATTCATAAAACATCAGCATATATCTAATTAACAAATTAAGCGTAAAACAAACTAGTTCAGAAACTGCAACTTAAATTAACTAGAAAGTGCACTTAGCTCGGTGTGGGGGGCCTCCACCCTTACCTCACACACTATAAGTGATTTCAGCTACTAAAAATTTAGTCAATAATTCACCATATAACAGCATCAAACGAAATAGAACAGTTCTTTCAATTAACTCTCCAAATTTTTAGAAATATCCAAGTTAAGTTACACAAATTCTACATATGAATGTCTTCAATGTCTTAGGATTAAATAGATAAAATATGAAAAAAACTCATCTAAAATGTCTCCTAAAACCATGGCTATCCTTATCCTATCTAATCATGTCGAGCTCATCCATATAATCCCTCAAAATCCGGAAAATCCCATAAAATAAGAAATTTGACTGATTTCCTAGGGATCTCCATAAAAATAGGTCATGTTTGACCGCCTTTGACCAGGCCTGTTTAATCTCGGTTTGACTGAACCAACAGGTGTAAATTTAATATTAGTTCCCAAGATTTCTATAAATGTATCCAACTCGATCCCAAGTGCCCTGCAAATATGACAACCATGAGGCCATTACGGGAATTTCTGATCTGGTCCAAAAATGCATTTAAAATTCAATTTTTATAAAAACTTCTAAGAATTTTTAAAAAATAATTTAAATACCTGGATATGCATTAATAGAGTGAATATGATGGTGTATGGATGGATAGAATGTTAATAAAGTGTATTTTATTAAACAAAAACAGATAAAAAATGGCCAACATCTCCCCCGCGCTGATGTTCAAGGACGTCCTCGTGCTTGCTTCTTCCTTTTAGACCTCCCAAGTTCTGATGTTGATACTGTCCCTTACCCTGATGCTTCTTGCTGAGCTTCTTGTAAAAGAGAGTCTATACCTTTGTACTATTCCTCTTTGTAGATTGAGGCCTTGATCTTCTGCTTTTCATATTTGATCTTCCATAGGTTTTTCTCTTTGAGCCACTTGAATGCTTGCATGGTAAGAAGATTGTTCTTTGCTTTCAGTTTTCCCACTTCTTCATCCAGTCTCTCATTCTCTTTGATCAATTTTTCATTATTTTTCTTGTATGTTTCATTTTCTCTTTTCAAGTGCCTCTCCAATATCCTTCTTACCTCCAAATTATCAGTCAATTCTTTGATTCTGCTAAGGTTTTGGTCTTTTTCTTATTCCTTGGTGTCTTTGGAAACTGAAGTGGCCTCAATATCCTCATTGTCAAAATATGAGTATTTTTTCTAACGGGTTTTCATAAACCTCCTTCTGCAATCTTTCAAGAGTTTCATTAGCTTGTTTGGTCAAGGGAGATGTCTCAATGATTTGCACTTCTGGTTCTCTTTCCTTACTGCTTATGTCTACTGAATTATTTCTTCTTTGCCTGCTAGGAATGGACAGGAATGATGTCTCTCTTTCAATCATGACTGTCTCTTGTTGCTTCTTAGATCTTGTTCTTGGATAAAGGGGTGAATTCATTACACTCCTTGTTTCCTATACTGGTTTGAATTTGTCTTCTATGTCTTATTCTGTAAACTGATTCTGAGTTAGGAAATATCTCCACATCAGACCCTTAGTTCTCAACTGGTAATCAACAAGGATTAATATGAGCCCTTAGTGATGGATTTGTGCCTCCTTAGGTTTGGTTTCAAACTTCACATTTTCTATCATCCTGATCAAATTTCTATAGAAAAAGTATGGAAAATTGATTCTTATGTCTCCCTTGATGTGCTGTAGAAACCTAATATGGTATAGGTGCACTATGTTGTGTCTACTGTCACAGGTGAATAATTTTTGGATGATCAGTACTAACTTTGCCCAAGGCTCATTGAACCATTCCTTGTGAATCCCCTTAGTTTTTTCAAAGGATCCTTTTCTGTTTTTGCCTAGGAAGAAGGTCCATCCCTTATCCTTAAAATGCAACCCTTTGTGATAATGTTCTCTTGATAATGGAAAATCTAGGGCTTGAGAAATTGACTCTGGAGTTAAGGGAATTACTAAATTTCCCACCATAGTTTTGTTTGTAGTTATTTATGAATTCCCTTGTAATTTCTTCATTATTCCCTTTAAACTTCTGAAGGAAACCTATCAGACCTGATTGGTAAATTTTTTCTACTGTGTCTTTGCCCCAATGTTCGATCTGAAAGTCTTTAGGTTCAATCCTTGTTGCCATGTTTTCTGAAAACCATTTAATATATCCTTTTAATGTCATGATCCTCATTTTAAAAAATAAAAATTCATGCACTAGATCTTTGTTGACATATACATTATGGTGGTGAATCTTACCTCTTTTTGATGCCTTTGACAAAGAAGTGAAAGCAATCTTCTGTTCTCTTGGAAAAATGAACTCACTACTTCTACAAACACAAAGATTTGATGTAGAAAAGATTACAAAAACATAACAATCATGTTTTTATTAATATACTCTTCTTATTTGATCTTTTGTCTCATAAAAAATAAATAAAAAACCTATGCCTCTAATTGTAGAATTCTTTGTCTTTTGTTGACTGTGTAAAAAAGAAAAAAGAAAAAAATTTATACCACAGTGCCTTTTTATCCTTCAATTTCACACAAAATTCCTTATCTTCTAAATCAAAATCATTATACATTCAATTTGAAATTTCCTAAGCTCACTGTGTGCAAGAAAATTCAAAGAATGGCTCACTGTTTCATAAAAAATAGGTTCACTGTGTCTTCAAAATTCATAAAACATTGCTTTCTATTTTAAAAAAACATTTTGACCATGTTTTTATTGCCTCTTAATCCATAATTCGATCTATGTTATTGCAAAATTTCACCATAAATCTTTTCTCTTGGTTCGAATTTTCTCACTGTGTGTATAAGTGAAATGAATTTGTTTACACAAGCCATTAAAAAATGCAACAAATTATGCCATTCTGTGTTAAAAATCGAACACTTTGTTCTCTGTTTGTATTCAAATCAAAATTGAAGTCTGTATATGCAACCACACATGAAGAAATTTCCAAGTTTAATTGATCTGGTAGTGATCTTCGTGATTTCTCTGAGTTTGACTTCATTTCCTGTGTTTTAAACAACGACATCTCAATAAAAAATCCCCCTTAATATCTCAAATATTCACTCATTAAACCAATGAAGAATATGTGCTGATTGGTGGCAGAGTCTATGTGAATGGTGGCAGTGACAAATTGTATTGTAATGGAAAGTTAAAACAGTGGTGGAAGCACTTCATTTATAACTCATAGTTCAAAAAAAAATCCCGAGATTTGTTCATATGAATAATCCTCTGTCTCATCAAAAATTAAAAAAAAATCCTCTGCTCTATTTGTAGAATTCTCTGTCTTTTGTTGACTATGTAAAAAAAAAAAAAAAAAAAAAAAATTTATACCACAGTGCCTTTTTATCCTTCAATTTCACACCAAATTCCTTCTCTTCTAAGGAAAAAGCATTATACATTCAATCTGAAATGTCCTAAGATCACTGTGTGCAAGAAAATTCGAAGAATGGCTCACTGTTTCATCAAAAATCTCATAAAAAATAGGTTCAATGTGTCTTCAAAATTCATAAAACATTGCTCTCTATTTTACAAAAACATTTTGACCATGTTTTTACTTCCTCTTAAACCATAATTCGATCTCTATTATTGCAAAATTTCACCTTAAATCTTTTCTCTTGGTTCAAATTTTCTCACTGTGTGTATAAATAAAATGAATTTGTTTACACAAGCCATTAAAAAATGCAACAAATGATGCCATTGTGTGTTAAAAATCGAACACTCTGTTCTTTGTTTGTTGTCAAATCAAAATTGAAGATTGTATATGCAACCGCACATGAAGAAATTTCTGAGTTTACCTGATCTGGCAGTGATCTTCATGATTTATCTAAGTTTGACTTGAGTTCCTATGTTTTAAACAACACCATCTCAATAAAAAATCTCCCTTAATATCTCAAATATTCACTCATTAAACCAATGAAAAATACGTGCTAACTGGTGGCAAAATCTATGTGAATGATGGCAGTGACACATTGTATTGTAATGACAAGTTAAAACAGTGGTAGAAGAACTTCATTTATATCTCATAGTTCACACAAAAATCCCGAGATTTGTTCATATGAATAACCGTTGTTTTTAACGAGAAAATTTTGGGTTTTCTCTTACCTTGTGCTCCAGGGGATCTCTGCACCTTAACAGTGTGTTTGATCGACACAACTGCCAGATTTCTTGGCTCAAAATCTTCGTCAACTCTTCTTATCTCTTCGTCCTTCTATTGCTATATCTTCTAATCACTTTGTTGTGTTTAATTTCCTTTGTTCCTTCCCATCTCTCCTTCGTCTTCCTCTGTCAATTCGTTCTTGACAGGGTTTCTTGAATGCGTACTGATGGTTTTCACAACATTCCACTCCCTCGCTGAGCCTGCAAAGGGCTATGATGGTGAAGAACGCACGGTTTTTCAGTGGTCCGAGGTTTGAGAATGGCGGAGGCTCTTACCAGTTTACACAAGGTTTGCAACCATTAGGGGAATTTTTAGGTCTAAAATGGACCTCCTAAGGAAATTATAAATTAAGAGTGGAAATAATAAAATAAGATTTGATGAAATCATCAAATTTTAGAGGGAAAAAAGAAAAAACTACTTTTTCAACTCGTATTTTCAACTTATCTCCCAAAGTTTTTACTCAAATTTCGAGCAGGAGTACTCATTGGATGCAAAAATTAATTCCTCATCCAAGGAGTACCTATGTTTCATACTTTCTATGGACCCTGCTACACGAAAAATGAGAAATACATGAAAAACATGATTGCAATCACGTTTCTCATGCATTTCTCATTTTTCGTGTAGCAGGGTCCATCGAAAGTATGCAACATGGGTACTCCTTGGATGAGGAATTAAATTTTGCATCCAACGAGTACTCTTGCTCGAAATTTGAGTAAAAACTTTGGGATATAATTTGAAAATATGAGTTGAAAAATTTATTTTATTATTTTATTATTTTTTAATCTTTTTACTCTTTTACTTAAAAAATGGTGAATGATCCCCCATGGTTGACATCATCATCTTGAATCCTATTGGTTCTTATAAATTTTATTTTGGTTGTACATTTTTATTAGGAGGCCCATTTTAGACCTCAAAATTCCCCTAATGACTGAGTTTTTGAATTTGTTTGACTGTTCTTATCCGTCGACCGCTTGACTGATGCCTTCATGGCTTAACTTTTCTGACTGGCTTGGTGTGTTGGCTCCACGGTCTACTCTCCATTATCCACGTTCTCGGCTCTATTCATTACACAACCTACCTTTCGTTTTTTATTCATGGCATATGCTAACCACCATGTTCGCATTCATCTCTCCATAAAAACGCATTATGCCCCATCGAACATGCACCATTCCTCACTGTATTTTCATTCAATCCATTGTACATGCATCATTGCTCTTCATATTTCCGTTCACCTCATTGCACATGTATCACTACTCTTCATACCATGCGTCGTATTTCCATTCCATCACATCATTTAAACACTTAGGTTAGTTTATTAAAATTTCATTTTGTTTGTATCATAATTGCATTTCCACCCATTACCTTAGCTTTAAATCATATATATGATTGCGCTCTCAATAATATAGTTTGCATATTTGTTTTGTTTTGAGATTTGCATATTGCGCTCTCACATGATTTTAACTTAGGTTTTTACCTTTATTTAATTTTAAAAATGACCATTGAAATGGTCATATTTTAAAATTAAAAGTTTACCATGAAACTAACCCTTTTGCTTTCTTTTTGTCGGTCCAACAAGGGTTCGATAATTGAGCCTTTTGTTTATGATATTTTTGTTTAAGAAAAGTAGGGTTAATGTGCTATGGATAAAGAACAATATATGGTTTATGGAATGTTTATTAAATGGTTAGGATAGTGGATATGGATAAAAATAATGAATAGGAATGGGAATGTAATGAGTAGGATATGAAGGTAGTGAAATGTAGGTAGAATATGCATATCAAGTACTAAATTAGCTTTAACAATCTCTAGAATTTAAAAAAGAAAATTGAAATTTTAAGAGAAACACTTCACTTACTGTACTTGTATTCTTACAAATCGTTTGATTTCCATGATGTCCTTTGGTCAAATGATGGTCGACATTGTTTTTTTTATAATGATGGCTCTTCCAGGATATGTAGAAATGTAGAGACTCATTTCTCCTTTGCATCCGATTATTGATTCGGAATGATGTTGTTCAGGCCCTTTTGTCATGTTCAGGTTTAATTTTGACATTTCAAGTCCCTTCTGTCATGTTCTTCAGTCTTGAATATTGGTGTAGTTAAGGTCCGTTCTGACATTTTGTTATTCCAGGTCCCTTCTGACATAATTTTAAACAATGCTTGAAGTTTCTTCTATCATATGATACATGTCCCTTCTGGATAATATTCTCAATGATATCTCAGGTCCCTTCTACATAGTATGTTCAAATGATGTATCAGGTCCCTTGTGCTCAATATTTTCAGTGATGTATTAGGTCTCTTCTGCATAGTATGTTAAATCATGTATCAGGTCTCTTTGTACTTGTAATTCAGGTTCCTTCTTCAATTCAGCTGCTCAAACTATTTACATAGTTTTATTACAAGCTTCCCCCTTGCTGATGTTAAGACTTGTCCTCAAGTCTTGCATGTGTCTGAGGGTAACTTTGCAAAAATCATACTGAAGTAAAATAAAAGCAAAAACAGAATTCATATTGGCCAAACAAGTTGGTTTTTCAATACGAATTCGAGTTTGTATTGTGCCAATTTCCAGGTTTTCACAACCAAACTCTTTTATTTTATTTTTATTTTTATTATTTATGATTTATTGTTTATTTATTTATTTTTTAATTATTTATTTATTCTTCTTCTGGAGTTATGGAAGCCATATTGCTATGTTGTCCCATTAGTTCCAAATCAATATTTGTTGAATTCTTCTCATAAAGTCCTCTTTATTTATAGGCTTATTGTAAAATTTAAGCCTATGTCCATTAACGACAAATGAAATAGATGCTTCGTCAATTGTTTTTATCTTTATAGCTCCATTTTCAAAGATTTCTTCGATCTCATATGGCCCAAGCCAATGAGTTTTAAATTTTTCCTTGAAATATTTAAACTTGGAGTCGAACAATAATGCCCAATCTCCCTATTGAAACACTTTATTCTTGATGAATCGATCATGCCATTTAATACTTTGTTCTTGCACAAGACATGTGTGCTCTACTGCTTGTTGTCATATCTCATCTAGTTGATTTAATTCCATGACTATTTGTTGTTTTGCCTCAGATAATTCCATTCCCAACTCTGCTACTAACTTGAATGTATGTATTTGAAATTTTATGGGTAAGAGGACTTCTTTTCCATACACCAACTGATATGGACTAAACCCAGTTGTGTTTTTCCATGTTATCCTATATGCCCATAGTGCATCTCTCAATTTCTCTGACCAGTCCTTTCTATTCATTTGTACAGTCTTTGTCATGATATTATCTAGGACTTTGTTTATTGATTCCACTTGTCCATTTGCTTGAGGATGGTACGAAGTTGATTTTCTATGTTTGATCTTGTACTTCTCCATAAGATCTCGAACAAGATTCGATGTGAAATGTGTGTCGTGGTCAGTTATAATCTGTCGTAGAACTCCATACCTTATAAATATCTCTTCAAATAGAAAAGATACAATTGTATCTTTTGTTGCCCGTGCTACTGCCTTTGCCTCCACCCACTTAGTAACATAATCTATACATACCAAGATGTATTTTTTTCCATTTGATGGAGGGTTGATTGGTCCCACAAATTCTAGAGCCCATTGCTCAAATGGTTCAATCAGTACTTGTTGATTTAATGGCATTTCATCTGATGCCACTGGTCTTCCAATTCTTTGGCAGTTGTCACATCTCTTCACATAGGCCTTGGAGTCATTGAAGATGGCCGGTCAGTAGTAGCCAATTTTTAGCACTTTGTATGTCATCCGCTTGTCTGCAAAATGACAGCCACATGGCTCATCATGACATGCATTCAAAATATCAATAATCTCATCTTCTCTAGCACATTTTCTTATTATTAGATCATCACCAGTATAAAAGAGGTCACCATTGACCCAAATATATCTGGCACTTTCTCTAATTATCTTTCGTTTCTGTTTATTTGGGTAATGAGATGGCAGGATTCCAGATGATAAATAGTTGGATATATCTGCAAACCATGGAATTTTGAAATTTATAGAAAATAGATGTTCATCTGCAAAATTATTTGAAACTAGATTTGGATCACCAGGTGAATGAAATCTTGATAGAAAGTCTGAAACTTGATTATCCTTACCTGGTCGATTTTGTACAATGATGTTAAATTCTTACATCAATAACAACCATCTAGTTATTTTACCATTTGTAATTGCTTTGTTCATTAAATATTTTATGGCTGAATGATCCATGTGGATGAATACTTGATAACATGTTATGTAATGTCTAAATTTATTCACTGCATGTACTACATCTAACATTTCTTTATCTGTAACAATATAGTTCAATTCTGCCAGTGTTAAGTTTTTGCTTATGAAATATATGGCATAATTAAACTGATTCTCTTTTTGTCCAAGTGATGCTCCTATAGCAGTTTCAGATGCATCAGTTGATATATGAAATGGCAATGACCAATTAGGTCCCCGAAGAATGGGTGCAATTGACAATTTTTCTTTTAATTTCTCAAATGCGTTTTGACAATTATTTTTCCATTGTAATTCCACATCTTTCGCAAGTAACTTGAATAATGGCAAAGCTATTTTACTGAATTTTTTAGTAAATCTCCTATATTAGCCCGCATAACCCAAGAATTTCTTACTTATTTTTGTGTTGTGGGTCGTATTAAATTCACAATGACTTGAATTTTTGCTGGGTCCACCTTAATTCCTGAAGAAGAAATATGGTGTCCCAACACTATTCCCTCAGTTAACATCATCAATAATTTTTCATT
This sequence comes from Pinus albicaulis, assembly GCA_034641835.2. Lineage (NCBI taxonomy): Eukaryota > Viridiplantae > Streptophyta > Pinopsida > Pinales > Pinaceae > Pinus > Pinus albicaulis. The sequence goes on along the minus strand of JAXQQM020071066.1, from coordinate 28,816 downwards.
ACTGAGTGATAGATTTTTCTCTATGCATATTTTCAAAACTTTTTCAAGATTTTGTAAACAATCATCAAATGTTCCGCCATACATAGTGAAATCATCCATGTAAACCTCTACACACTCGTGGATCAAATTAGCAAAAATTGCAAGGACTGCTCTCTGAAAAGTAGCAGGTGCATTACATAAACCAAAGGGAAAGACATTGTATGCATATGTTGGCCATGGGCATGTAAATGTTGTCTTATCTTGGTCTTCGAATGCTATATTTATCTGATTGTACTCACTAAATCCTTCAAGAAATGAAAATAATTTCTTCCCAGCTAATGAATCTAGTACTTGATCAATAAATGGTAAAGGAAAATGATCTTTTAATGTAGCCTTATTGAGCTCTCTGTAATCTACACAAATTATGCACTTTCCATTTTTCTTAGGTACCACAACTAAGGGTGAAACCCATTGACTATTAGAAATAGGATAGATAAATCTGACTTGTAACAGTTTCTGCAATTCTTCTTTCATTATTTCCTTCATCATAGGATTCATCCTTCTTTGTGGTTTCCTTACAAGTTTAATTTGATCATCAGTGTAAATGTGATGGATACATGTCTTTGGATGAATCCCCTGCATGTCTGTGTAATCCCAGGAAAAGGATTTTGAATATTTCTGTAACAGTGCTATTACCTCTTGCTATTATGATGATTGCAAGTTATTACCGATATTCAAATTTCTCCTAGGACTGATCTCAATGATTTTTCTCTTTGAATTGGTAATTGAGTTAACAGGAAAAGTACTTTCAAATGTATTTTGCATTGATTGTATAGTACATTTTTCCTGAATACACTGATTTAAAAGGTGACTTGCAGCTTCATATTATGTTATTCTAAGCTGCTTCGAAATGTTTTGTTTTGAGATGAAAAGATCTAATAAGTCCTCATTTTATTCCTCCTCTCTAAAATTATAGACTTGATTAATACTAAGAACAAATTGAAGTTCTTGTTGTTCTTCTCCATTAAGCCATGATAATAAAGAAGGAGATTGAGCAGGAGGATACAATGTAACATGTTTTCTTTCATCTCCATGTGCAATAATCATACTTCATGACCTGCATCTAATGTAGGCATTTGCAGTGGCTAACCATGGTCTGCCTAAAATTAGTGGATGCCCTCCTAAATTTGTTTTTGGCTACAAAATCAGGAAGTCTACAGGATTCTCCCATGAATTCAGTGAGACAATGATATCTTCCAATATACCTTCTGGTACAACTTTTGATCTATCTGCAAGTTCTAAAACTATAGTAGTAGGTCTAATGTTGTTTAAGTTCAAATGTTTCATAGACTCTGTAGTCGTAACATTTATAGTTTCTCCCAAGTCTATTAAAGTGTTTGGCACTGAAATATTGTTGATCGAAATGGTAACCATAGGGATCCTTGGATCAACATATTTTTCAATGGTTGTATTTGTAGACATGAGAGTAGCTAAACTTCCAATTACCTGGATTGTAGGTGGATCTCTTTTTCTTCTGCCAGATTTCTTGATGCATAATTTCTTTATTGTCTTTACATATATTGGAATATCTTTAATTGTCTACAACAAAGGAATTTTTACATATGTGTTTTTCAATTCATCTAGAATATCAAATTCAGGCAGAGATATTGGGATTTTATGTTGTACTAACCTCTCTGGATATGGTGGAATCTGAGTCATAATAGATTTACCCTTCTGAATTTTTTGTTCTAGCTGAGATTGTTGACTTTGTTCTCCTTTTTTAGTTTGTTCTTCTATTATTGGAGGAGAATCTTTATGTAACACCTTCCCAGACCTTAAGTGGACATCTTGTATGGGAAGAATAGAATAGGTAGGATAATATGTTGTCTCTTTCACATTGTATTCTAGTCTATCCACTTTGTTACTTGGATTAGCTACTGGCTGAGCTAGCAATTGTGTTGGTCTAAGAGGTGGTTGGTTAGTAGGCAGCTGAAGCTGTTGAGGTTGAGTTAACATTGATTGCTTTTGGGGTGGAAATGGCATTGGTTGATGTTGTTGGAATTGTTGGTACTGAGGAAATGGTTGTGGAGGATATGGTTGTTGATATTGATACTGTTGAGGATACATATGTTGAGGTAGCTGGTTTCCATAACCATATCCCCTCCAACCTTGTGTAGGTTGGTTTTGATATTGTTGTGGAGGCCAAGCCTGCCATGGCATTGGAGTGTTCCATGAATTTTGAGGATATTGAAAATTCTGGGCGTTTTTTTGAGGGGACTGTTGAGGCATCCTTGGTTGCCAAGGTCTCCTTGGTGCCATATAGTAGAGAGAATCTACCCCTTGCACTTCTTCCATTTGCAACTCTTTTAATTTAGGACAATTTCCTGTTGCATGATTTTTTGTGCAAAGTCCACACACTTGTATACCTTGCAAAGGACATTCCCTAAGTGGATGTTTTTGCCTACACTTTGGACATAAGATTTCTAAGATTTCATCGTGTTCTTCCTTCTTCTTCTTGGCTTTTAAGACATCTACTTGTGTTCCCAAAGTGCTTAAGAGATTCGTTTTGAAACTTTCTAGTAAACTTCCTATCTCTGCTCTTGTTACTGCACTTTCTGCAGATTTGGAAGCCCTTGATGTAATATATCTCTTTCCACTCTTTGCAATTCCCCTAGAGTATTTCTGACAAAGTTAAGCAATTTATTCAAATGGTAAATTGGAGATATCTCATTTTCCCATCACATTAAGGATATATAATTATTCATCTCTGATACCCTTAAGAAAGATTGTACGGATGGTGTCAGGATTTAGAGAATGTTGTTTGGATTTCTACAAATTGTAAATAAATATTTCCAAATATTCCCCCAAACTTTCATCTTCTTGTTGTGTCATTCTAAAAATGTATTCTTTTGAGTCTCTAGCCCTTTAGTAAGCTTGATACTTTTTAAGAAAAAATTTCTTCATATCATCCCAAGAAGTTATTGTATGTTCTCCTAAACCCATAAACCATTTCAATGTTGCTGCTTTCAAAGTAGCAGGAAAGAGTCGAAGCTTGTATGTATCATCCGTGTATCCATAAGTTCTACATAAGATATCAAACTTGAACATGAATGCATCAGGATCTTTTGTTGACATTCCATAAAAGTTAGGAAATACAGAAGGTGGAATGTTTTTCATTTTCATTTCTTCTCTTAATATTTCTCTTGCATCTAATATTGGAAAGCCAAAAGTAGCTTCGTGATCATTGTTGTTTTCTTATTCATTATCATGTAGTCTTTTGTTTTGATTTTCTCTTCTTGCATCTTCTTCTATCTTTCTTAGTGCTTTTGTTCTTCTATCTTCCTCTCTTTTTCTTTCTTCCTCAAGTTCCCTTTCTTCCTCTTTTTTTCTTCTCCATTCCCTTTGTTTTCTCTCATATTCAATTTCATGTTCAGGAGTTATAAATGGTATATTGGATCCTTTTCCTTCTTCAGTCATTTTATGTTCAAATATTTGCAGTGTTTCAATATGAGGTTGATTTGGTGTTTCATCAACCACTTTGATTTGTTCAAGGACAGGTTGCTCTAATTGTTCAACAACCGATTTTCTTGTTTCCTTCTGTTTCCCTAAGGAAGGAGGTTCTTTTGGTGATTTTTTTTTTTTACCTCCAAGGCTAACAAGATATGTCTTTCAACTAGAGTTAATCTTTGTCCTGATCTCTGTTTTTCCTCTAACTCTTCTATAGTAGGTCTTCCAGCAACTGGTGTTGTTAGTCCTATGGATGGATGAGTTGTTGGGGGGTTTTGTTTCACGAAACTACCCTTCTGATCTCTATATCTAGGCATAAAGAAACATAAATTAAAAGAAAAACCATATTTTTATTGTTTTTGATGTTTATATATATATATATATATATATATATATATATATATATATCTTCCTAATTTACCACTTCGAAATATGCTTCCCCGACAACGACGCCAAAAATGTTGGGTTGTGTACTGGGTAAACAAACACAAGTATTTATTATCAATCCGGGCTTGTAGGACTTAGAAACATCTCCAAGATATATGGGTTTCAGCTATGATCAAGTTAGAAGATGATTTATTAATAATAAAGGAAATGCATACTACAAATATAAATTTAAACTAAATAATTTCTAAATTCAATTATGTAATCAACAACAAAAGAAGCTCATAACTTAGGAGAACTTGTTTGTCCTTCTCTTACAAAACTACTTCATTAATTAGAAACCAAAACCACTAATGAGCAATAGATAAATATGCATGAAACAATAAATAAAGATACTCTTTAACTAAAGAGATCCTGGTTGTCCTTCATTACAGATTCATTCATCATTAATACTATTGTTAGAAAACATGAACTTCAGAAAATCATTAAAAAGCAGGAAAAGATGAATTCTAGCTCTAACTCTTAATCACATAGAAAGAATGTTTAACTTAAACATTGGATTGTCATTTCATATGCAGAATAGGAATTGGAATTAGATTCATCAGCACTCATAAAACATCATCATATATCTAATTAACAAATTAAGCATAAAACAAACTAGTTCAGAAACTGCAACTTAAAATAACTAGAAAGTGCACTTAGCTTGGTGTGGGGGGGCTCCACCCTTGCCTCTCACACTGTAAGTGCTTTCAGATACTAAAAATTCAGTCAAAAATACACCATATAACAGCAACAAATGAAATAGAACAAGTCTTTCAATTAACTCTCCAAAGTTATTGAAATATCCAAGTTAATAGATAAAATTCTACATATGAATGCCTTCAATGTCTTAAGCTTAAATAGATAAAATATGAAACAAACTAATCTAAAATGTCTCCTACAGACATGGATATCCTTATCCTATCTAATCAGGTCAATCTCATCCATCTAATCCCTCAAAATATAGAAAATCCCATAAAATAAGAAATTTGACCTATTTCCTAGGGATCTCCACAAATACATGTCATGTTTGACTGCCTTTGACCGAGCCTGTTTAACCTTGGTTTGACTGAACCAATAGGTGTACATTTAATCTTAATTCCCAAGCTTTCTAGAAATGTATCCATATCTAGCCCAAGTGTCCTGCAAATATGACAACCATGAGGCCATTACGGGAATTTCTGATCTGGTCCAAAAATGCACTTAAAATTCAATTTTTATAAAAACTTCTAAGAATTGAAAAAATTAATTTAAATACCTGGATATGCATTAATAGGAAAAAATAGAGTGAATATGATGGTGTATGGATGGATAGCATGGTAGTATAGTGTATTTTCTTAAACAAAAAGAGATAAAAAACGAGGGCCAAAAATCCCATAAAAGACAGGTTGGCCACAATTGTTATGGTGATCTAGAATGAGAGCTGGATGATGCCTACACTCCAAGTCCACATTCGCACAATATGCATCATGTGCTCGGACCAGCAGGCTCTGTAGGTTCAGTTCTTGTTAGCCAACCAAATAGCTCGCAACAACATATCTAGGTATGCGTTTGCTTTTCTTGAGCATACTTCTCTGTAGAAATATTTGTTGGAGACTTACATAGTCAGTGCATTTAAGAGGTATTGGTGACATTTATAGAGGTAATGGGATGAATGAACTATGAATTGCATAGGTTAAAAAGCCTTATAATCATAACACTCATACCATGTTTATTTGGAACTAGATGTTGTTAGAAGAAAATATCTCTACTTAATACATCATATACCGTTGGTTTGGGAACTCTTGAAACTACACTATATATTTTTAGTTATATTCTGGAATTTTGTAAATTTTTTCTATGGTTCTTGATCATTTTTTTATTATTATTGAAGCAATTGGGAGGTTGTTTCAATGTATCCAACTATATGGACCACATTAAAATTCAAATGAAAATATGTTGGGATCCCCATCACCTTTGTACTGAATGGTCCATTTTCAAAAACTCTCGTATTCCCAACAATTTCATCGTATGTAACAGGATCTTGAGAATGTCCATTTCTTCCACAGAGAAGAGAGATAGAAACTGAGATTTCAGGGTCTCTTTGAGCAATTTCAGTGGACTATTTGATTAAACACAGTTTGCTCTTCACTAAAATTTCTAGTAATATTTGTTGTCAAGCCATCTATGATATATGATAACTAAATAGAAACAAATTCATCCCATTCACCCTCTCCTTTTACCTTACTATTTTTTGTGAGAAAACCTTGCACGCAATTTCCAGAACAAGAAAAATCCTATCATTACATGTTGTACAGTGCTTTGTACTTCTGCAATTTCCCCGATGCATATCATTTGAGGTCTCCAAAGCTGGATTTTATTCATATTTGTCATAGCTATCATCAAATGGAGAGGTAATAATTTCATCATTACAAAATATAAAGGTAGAATTAAGCCCTTACCAAAAGGCTGATCTGGTATGATCCCTTTAAAAATTGCTTGATTATCCTCTTCATAAACAACCCTGTCATTCTCTGCCTTGGGGTTGGATTGATCACACATCACATAGTTGTGTTGACATTGAGTTATGGGAAAAGAAAATGGCTCACAACCGAATCTGAGAAATTTTCTTTAATGTCATTTTTATGTTCATACACATCATAGATAGGATTAGATTCGAAACACACAACATATGATATACCTTTTCTTTGCGCAAATAATGAATATGGATCAAGTCTATATCAGGGTTACTGCATTATTCTTCTTCTGGAACTATAGTAGGCAAGTAGCATCTTAAATGATTCCAACAGTGCTAAATTCCTCAAATTTTGAGCTCAACACTTTATTCATATCAACAACAACATCATCACAATATAGATATTCACCCTCTAAATTGTCTTCCTTATCTGGATGATCATCATGTTGAAGGAGACAAGGAAGATCTTCTTCTTACAATACCTTTTCATCTTCATCCATTCCTTCACTTAGCACCACAGGGTCTTCTTCCTCCATAATGATTCTCTAAAAAAAATGTATCCACCCATTGTCACCCACTGTACCATATTCTTTGATATTTTTACTACCTTCAATATCAATTAAAAAAAAAGAAAATTTCCAAATCAAAACTATAAGAAATCAATGGTGTTAATGAAAAACATTAATCTTTTATAAATATCTTGCCATACCAGGAGGTAACTTTGCAAAAATCAATGTGTATTAGATGGAGATTGTGTGTGTACTTATACATGGAGGTGAGGCTATTGGGATTCACTTCCCAATGACTCTTGGCCTTCCTTATTTACTAAATTACAATAATACACAATCTCACCCAACCCCTTAGGATTAGGTGTCAACATTCCCCCCTTTAATCTAAAGGGTTGTTGGTGAGTCCAAGCATCGTTCTGAACTTTTCAAAATTTTCTCTTCCAAGTTCTTTGGTGAAGATGTCTGATGTCTGCTCATTTGTGGAACAATGATGTAGATGGATGGTTTTGTCCTGAACATGATGTCGAATTAGATGGTATTTTGTATTGATGTGCTTTGTTCGATCATGGAACTTTGGGTTCTTGGCCAACTTTATTGCAGAAGTGTTGTCGATCATGAATGGTGTTGAATGCATTTGTTTCATCTGCAAATCTTTAAGGATTTTCCTGAGCCACATAATTTCCTTTGTTGCTTCAGTTGCTGCCACATATTCTGCCTTGGTTGTGGAATCTGCTGGAACTGACTATTTGCGTGATCTCCATGAGACAGCTCCTGATCCAAGACTCATGGTATAACCTGAAGTAGACATCCCAGTTTCTTTGTCCCCATCAAATTCTGAATCAGAGTATCTGATCAAGCTGAAATCGCCTACCTGTGTATATTTGAGTCCAAAGTCTTGAGTCCCCTTCAAGTACTTTAGAACTCTTTTTGCAGCAGACCAATGTACTTCACAAGGTTTTTGCATAAACCTGGAGAGGATTCCAACAGCAAATGAGATGTCTGGTCTGGTGGTAGTCAGGTAGATAAGACTTCCAACAAGTTGTCTATACTTCGTTGCATCCTCGAATTCCTTCCCTTTAATGGATGTGAGCTTCAAGTTTTGTTCCATTGGAGTGGTTAAGGGATTTCATTCATCCATGCCAAACTTGTTCAAAAGATCTCCAATGTACTTCTTTTGAGAAAGAAATATAAATTTAGGATGTTGAGTTACTTCAATACCCATATAGTAATGAACATAACCCAAATCAATCATTTCAAAACCTTTCTTCAATTCTTTCTTTATGGATGCAATATAACTTTCATTATTCCCTGTCATCAAAAGATCATCTACATACACCACAAGATATACAACTGTTTTTCCAACTTTCTTAACAAACAAAGTTGCATCATCAAGATAAAAATGTTTGAAGTCAAGTTTCAGAAGATGCTCAGTTAATTTCTCATACCAGGCTCGCGGTGCTTTCTTGAGGCCATACAAGGATTTTATAAGCTTGCATACTTTGTGTTCTTGGCCCTTCACAAAAAATCCTTCTGGCTGGGACATAAAACCTTTCTCCTTTAGATCTCCATTCAAAAGGGTAGTTTTTACATCCATCTGATGGAATTTCCATCCCTTTTGAGCTGCTAGGGCAAAGAGAGTCTGGATGGTGGCCCATTTTGCTGTGGGAGAAAAATTTTCTTCATAATCGACCCCTTCTTTCTGTGCAAAAACTTTTGCCACAAGCCTGGCTTTGTGCTTGTCAAGTGAGCCATCTGCTTTGTACTTGTTCTTGTAGACCCACTTACAGCCAATTGGTTTGGTTCCCAAAGGAGGATCAACCATCTTCCAAGTGCCATTCTTTATCAAGGCATCATACTCCTTTTGCATCGCTTCATTCCATTCATCATGAGAAGTGGCTTCTTTGAAGGAAGTTGGTTCATGATCTGTAGACAAACCCAATTCACAGTTATAAGCAATATCCATATCAACAGGTGAATCAGAATTATCTACATCACCTTCGTTTTGTCTAGTGGAACTTCTTGTTCCTGTCTTTCCAACCTCATCGGGATGAACGTTTTCTAGTGTCCTTGTCAGCCATTTGGGGGGACCTTTCTGAGATGGCCCAGGCTGCTCATTTGACTGAGTTGGAATTGAATCAAGATTCAATCTCTCAATTCTATCAATCACATTGTTCAAGGTGTCATCCGAGGTTGGTTCCTCAGGTGGGGGAGAGAGTGCTTCAGGAAATGATTCCACAGATTGATTCAGTATAGGAATCCCCACTTCAAGATGTGGAATCTGATTATCAAATTCTTGAAAATACTTTGCATGTGTGAATCTATCTAGGCGATCAAGTTGCCGCTCAACAACATTGTCAGTTTTGGAAGATTCAAGGAATATGACATCTCTTGCTATTACAAACTTCTTATTGACTTCATCATAGAGACGATATCCTTTGGAGGTATTGGAATACCACAAGAAAATACATTTCTGGCTTCTAGCACCAAGTTTATTCCTTTGTACCTTGGGTATCATACCATAACAGGTGGAACCAAAGACCCTCAAATGCTTTACTGAAGGGATGTGGCCATGCCACATTTCATAAAGAGTTTTGTTTCTGATTGAATTTGAAGGACACCTATTCTTTATGTATACAACACATAGAAATGCATTAGCCCAAAACATCAATTTTACATTATTAAAAAACATCATGGAGTGAACCATATTTAAAATTATCCTATTCATTCTTTCAGCTACACCGTTTTGTTGGGGAATATAGGGCATAGTTGTTTGATGTTTGATCCCATGTTGACAAAGATAATTTTCAAATTCGTTTGAAGTGTATTCTTTTCTAGTATCAATACGTAAAGAGCCAATATGAGTTTGTGCATCATTTTCAATCCATGCATGAAAATTATTGAATGTTTGAAAAGCATCAGACTTGTTTTTCAATAAGTAAATCCAACAAATTCTGGTGTAATCATCAATAAATTTCATCATATATTTATTTCCATTTGCAGAAACAACAGGCATAGGGCCACATAAATATGAATGAATAGGCTCAAGTTTTCTATGTGCTCTGGAATGTGAATCATGAAATGGTTGTTTGCTATGCTTTCCTAGAATACAAGCATCACATTGCTTAAGTTTCATAGGAATTGTAGGCAGTCCATTAACACCATTTTTATTCAACAATCGAAGGCTATCATAGTTTAAGTGTCCAAATCTAGCATGCCATAAAAGACTTGATGGGAATGTACCTTCATCATTATGTGAACTGAATGCAAAGTTTTGTGCATGAGCAGAGGAACCTTGCAGCTTCAAGAATCTTCCTTCTTCTATTCCCTCCATGACAAGTGAGTGATCTGATGCTTTTCTAACCTCAACCTTGCCATCAAACATGTGAATGGAGTGTCCTTGCTGGTAGATTTGGACCAAGGACAGCAAGTTTCTCCTCAACTCAGGGAGGTATAGAACCTCATGTAGAAGATGATCTGGAATACCAGGCAACTTAAGCCTGATTGTGCCAAGCCCTGATGGCTTGAGTTTGGATTTATCTGCGAAGTATACTACTCCATAAACTTTGTCAATAAATTCTTTGAAAAAAATATTTTCTAAATGTCATGTGACATGTTGCTCCTGAATCTAGCAAGCAATCATTTCTCCAAGAAGTAAATGAAACATCAAAAAAGTCTTCAATTACTCCATTGTTACAATGTGCTACAACATAATGAGCAGATTCAAGTGCTTTACCTTTTTCTATGTCATGAGCTTCACCTTTTTCTTGATTTCTTTGCTGCTCAATTTTATCCCAAGATAGCTTACATGTAGATGCATCATGCCAGTCTTTATTGCAGCGTATGAAATGAAGATCAGATTTTTCAGTTTGAGTTTGTTTGCCCCCCCTTCCTCTGAAATTTCTTCTTCCTCTTCCTCTTCGGCCACCTCTTCCTCTGGAAGAATCTTGAGCATGACTCTTCTCTCTATGTACAAAGCATACAGCTTCTTCAGAAGACATAGGGGTTGTCATCTTTCCAAAAGCTTTCTCTCTTTCTGCAAACTTTTTCTCAAGGGACTCAAAAGTGATTTTCCCGAGGTTTCCACTTGATTACAATGACTCAAGATAATGTGAGTAAGTGGGATACAAATCCTTAACATATACTATGAGAGATATGTCAACATCTGCACCAGTGCTCTTAATGTCATGCATGATAGATCTTACTTCTGAAGCTAAAGCAAGAGGATCATCATTTTTCAATTCCAAACTGAACAGCTTAATCATTAATTGAAAAATTTCAAGTTCTGAATGTGAGTCATAGAGTTCCTTTAGCTTGCTCAAGGCTTGATAGGCATTTGAAAATGGTGTAATATGGCGACTCACCTCTTCATTTATGGAAGCTGCAATCAAGGCATAGGCCTTGTAGTTCTTGTTTTCGCAAATGGCGATCTCCTTGTCTCAAGTGGGCTTTGCTGGTGGAAGGTCTTCTACTCCTTCACAAATTCCTCTCCACAGCTCATTAAAAATGAGAGTGTGCTTGATTTTCCGAGACCATTCAGGATAGTTCTCCTTGTTGGAGAGAAAAACTCCTACAATAGATATGAGAGAATGCATTCTTTTGAAGGGAAAAAAAAATTTGTTGTCAAGGTAAAAAAAATACGCAATTCTACAAAAAAAAAAAAAATTTTTGTAAAAAAAATTTTGGGGAAAAAAAACAGAGGTATTATCTGGGGGAGGTGTTTTCTGGGGAAGGTATTTTCTGGGCGAGGTGATTTCTGGGGGAGGTGTTTTCTGGGGAAGGTATTTTCTGGGCGAGGTGATTTCTGGGGGAGGCCAATCTAAAAAAAAAAATTAAAAATTATATCATTGGCCGAATTAAAAAACAGGGAATGCAGAGTCTACGTGGGATGGGAGGTAGGGCCGAGTGGCCGTGAGAGGGGAGGGGAGGGTCGAGTGAGGGGGAGTCGCTGTGAGAGGGGTCGAGGGTCATGAGGGGATGGTGGCTATGAGGGGAGGGTGAGTTTTCAGTGATCGGGTGGATGGGGAGGGTGAGGGAGCGGGGTGGGGAGGGCGACGAGTGAGCGGGGAGGGGAGGGGAGTGAAGGGTTAGGGGATTGTGTGAGGGGGCCGAGGGATGAGCGGGGAGAGGAGGGGAGTGAGGGGTCGGGGGAGAGTGGGTGAGGTGAGGGGCGGGGTGTGAGAGTGCGAGGGGTGAGCGGGGATTGCGCGAGGGGGCCGAGGGGTGAGCAGGGATTGTGCGAGGGGGCCGAGGGGTGAGCGGGGAGTGTGAGGGAGATGGGTACTATGAGAGAGAGATGATGGGGCCGAGAGGCGGAGAGGGATTGTGAGGTGAGCAGCGTGGGTGGGAATGAGTGAATGGGAATGGGAATTTGCACAGAACAGTAAAAAAAATTGTATAGTAAATTTAACGGTGCTCAGAATTTGAGTAGAAATTGCACACCAGCTGAAATTGCACAGTGGTGTGCAGAAAAAATAGGCAGAATGTGCAGATAAAAATTGCAGAATTTGCAATAAAAAAAAACAGAATTTTCCAAAATTGTAGAATGGCAGGAGCAGTAAACAAAAAACTGAATGCACAATGACAGTCTGTAGAAATGCAGAGCATGAGGGAGTTACACCAAAGGTAGGAGTGCCAAAAATGGGACTGGCTCTGATACCATGTCAGACCAGGAGGTAACTCCGCAAAACTCAATGTGTATTAGATGGAGATTGTGTGTGTACTTATACATGGAGGTGAGGCTATTGGGATTCACTTCCCAATGACTCTTGGCCTTCCTTATTTACTAAATTACAATAATATGCAATCTCACCCAACCCCTTAGGATTAGGTGTCAACATATCTAAACGTAAGGCAATACAAAAAATACACATGGACTAAGATTCCTGGTGGCTTTAATCATCTAGTAAAATATGTGCATCAACTTTATGGCATTAGGTGACTTCAAAATTTAAGGTGCAATCTAGTGATTCCAGCCAAACACTAACGCGAATTTGGCACCTTACAAAAAACAAACCAAGACATGGATATTGTACATCTACAACAGTTTAAATTTTACTAGTAAGTTTTCCCAAGGGCAAAGCTTAAGAATATAGAGCTCAAGATCAAAGTTTCATGAATTTGGTTCCATATCAAAAGTCATGATAGTAATATGCAAATGAAAAATGGAGGCCAATGCGGTGGGGGGTAGGGGGTCACCTGGAAAATGCCTGGGGACTTGATAGTACTACATAGTACAAACAATGAGGTGGAAGCACTTACTGTTTTTCACAACCTCATCACTCTCAAGGAAAATGGAGCCCATAAGGTCGTTGTGGTTGGTAATTCCATAATAATTGTAAGAGTCCTATATTATCCTTCAAACTCTTGCATAGTCAAGAGCTATATGATGGCAATGTTTACCCTTGCATGTGGGATTAATCAGTCAATCAATGGATTAATACCGATCTTCCCTGATGAATGGTTATTGAGCTCTGTTCTTCATGGTTTTGGAATTTTGAATCTCAGTAGGCGCACAAGCCTCTCTGGATCACTCTATCACCTATGCAGGAGCTCCAATAGGAATTAATGCCAACAACGTTGACACTATGGCATCTGCAAATGAAAACCCAAAAATGCAGGTGGAAATGAATACTAAAATTGGTTTTGGGCATCCAATTTCTAATTTTCACTTTCCAATTTAGAACATGTTGTCATTTTGTGCTATGACTAGGCCAATATGTGAGGTAGTACACCTACAGACTTACTCCTTGGTGGTATTGGATGAACAATTCTAATACTTTTTTGGATGGATTACATGTAATTGAAGACTCTAGGTTAAGGCTTGTCAGATCTATCCTCCATTTTGTAAACCCTCGTTGTATAGTTTGTCCACAATGATTTTAATATAACGTTTTATCCATCATTATCTTCATGGATGCCATCATTTCCCACAAAAATACAAAGGTGCCCTTCCTAGTGCAATGCTGCCAACAAGTGTTGGTCATGATCATCAAATTTATGAAATCTTGGGTGACAAGTTTGTGGAAGTTTTCCACTAGATTTTTGAGAGAATGTATGCTCTTTGGGTTGCAAGAATATTTGAGCCAACCATTACGCTATTATCCCAAAGAAAATATAAATAATATGATCCTTTCCATAGTTAGGATGGTGCCATTAGAGAATTTTTGATGTCTAAAATGGGCCTCCTAAGAAAAATGTACATCAAAATACACTTTATAAGAACCAATAGGATTCAAGATGATGATGTCAACCATGGGGGATGATTCACCATTTTTGGAGTAAAAAAGTAAAAATATTAAATAATAATAAAATACTAAAACTATTTTTTTCAACTTGTATTTTCAACTTATCTCCCTAAGGTTTTACTCAAATTTAGAGTGGGAGTACTCATTGGATGCAAAATTTATTTCCTTATCCAAAGAGTACCCATTTTGCATGCTTTTGATGGACCCTCCTACACGAAAAATGAGAAATACATGAAAAAACATAATTGCAATCACGTTTTTTATGTATTTCTCATTTTTTATGTAGCAAGATCCATCAGAAGTATGCAACATGGGTACTACTTGGATGAGGAATAACATTTTTCCTCCAATGAGTGCCCCCACTCGAAATTTAAGTAAACCCATAAGGAGATAAGTTGAAAAAGTAGTTTTTCTTTTTTCCCTCTAAAATTTGATGATGTAATCTAATCTTATTTTATTATTTCCACTATTATTTTATAATTTCCTTAGGAGGCCCATTTTAGACCTAAAAATTCCCTTAATGCTATTTTCAATATCCAAAGTTGGAGATTCTTGATCATTTATGATTTCTCTTCTTTTCCATTATATCATCTGTGTCATTGAGGAGTGAGCAGGAGTACAGAGAAGTGGTATTATCGAATTTGCAGAGTTGATCTATGTTTTATCAATTTTTTGGATGTATTTTTTATGTTGGTAATGCTTAGATATCCCCGTGGTTATTAATTTCAATGTTTTATGTTGAGCATGTGAAATTATGGTGCTCTTCTTATTACTTACTTCTCATTATTATTTTCATATTCATCTGCAAGAATAGAACTTAATAAGTTAACGTAGCAGATTTCCACTTTCTTTTCTCCATCAGTCTAATCCATCAAGGCACCAGTCCACATGTGATAGGAAAGTGTTTACCACTTTATCACATCTTTTATCATGTCCTTGTTGAGTATAACGAATTCATATCCGCAACAGACCATTGCAAATTAAACTTCCTTGTAATAGATTTAAATGATAACTCAGTTCATCAGATTTACCTTAGTGTTTGTCTGCAACCTAGCTTGATGATTTTAATTTCCTAATTAGAAACATCAATGACTTATTTCATTAATCTAAGGTCTAATTTATGAACAACAATACATATCTAAGAGTTAGATCCTTTAGCAACACTTCCCCCCTACGCTAGAAAATGACCAACCCATAGTGAGATGAAACAACCAAGGTGATAGTGTGAGTAGATTTCCTAATGTTACATTAAGTTTCTTTGTTGTTTTTGTTACAAAACACTTGCTCAATTTCAAGTGTTAATAGAGGTATATCTCATATCAGCAATAAAACAATGATTTGGAGAGTTTTCATTGTGTTTTTGGTCAATTTTTTTAGTTGTTCTACAAATTTTATCGCAGAAACAAAGGGAGTTTACAACAAATTTGTGAATTTTCTGTGTTATTTCGACATGTCTAATCACTCTAAAGTTTTTTATTATTGATTTGAAGAGAAAAACTGCAAATTTTGAAAAACTTGTTGAAGATCAAAAAGTTTTATCGCAGATTTGGATTGCCAATTTCCGCTGGGAATTCAAAGTTGAAGCCTTAAAGCATCCAGGGAGACCCCCCTCAAATTGATATCACCAATCTGAATTCATAGGAAACTTCATCAGTTAGAGGGACTTAGTTCCCAATATTTATCTAGACTTCAACTCTGCCCAATAATGGATTGAGATTAATCATTAGATAATAATTAGTGCCAAGGAGTCTAGATAAAGTAATGCTCTTGCACGTGGAATCCGTTTAAGGCGGTCTTAGTATGCAGGACATTTGACCTAGTCACTTGCTTCAAAAACATAACTCTTAACTCTCTTATGGCCAAGAGGAGCTGTATTTCAACGTTCTTTGTTCACCTTTTGTAAGTTGCATTTTACTAGCAACAAATTTTTTTACAAATGTTTTTTGGTTTTTCATTTTACCAAAATGAAGAAATTTTGGTTTGTTAATAAGAACTTTTTTTATTCAGTTTCCAAGGATGGTGGATTCTCCAGATAGAGAATGGACTGATGAGAAGCATAGTTCATACTTGGACTCAATTGAGGCATATTTTGTCAAGAAAATGTATGAAAAGGAGTATTGTGCCCTTGATTTCTGCGGCCAGACTCCTCAAGAGCCAAAAAATCTCGATCCAGATTACGCTGAATCAAGGATTAATTTTCCTTCTTTCAATGAGGTAATTTTATCTTCCATGATAACTGTGTTTGATTTGGTTTTGAATTAATATGCATGATTTAGATGATTAATTAATTTATTTAATGAGATTTTCTGTTTGGACCTATTTGATTTTTTTTTTTTTTGAAGTAAAGCGTGTGATACTCATCTTTATAGTGATTCTTCATTCTCCAGTTCAAGTTTTGGCAAAAAGGTTGTTGGCAAAAGCCACCCCAATTCGATGAGGGTCAACAATTATATGTTCCAACAGTTCTAAGATGCCCTTGGGTACAACACTTTAGAAAACTAATCTCTTCCAATAAACAAGCAATGCCATTTAGTTCTGTCAATGAATCTGGGAGCAGTGGTGCACAAAAGGGAGCAGTCATATTAAAACATCAAGGTAATACTAGTACATCCTTAGAGAAAGCTCCAAATGTAGGTCAAAGGACTTGTGCTTGGCATCACAGTCTGCAGAGCAACTATTCTAGTTTTCCTAGCCGTTGTGCCAAAATGGAGCTGAGTGTTGTTTATAATAAGAAGTTCAATGTTTTTGCCACTGCAATCACAGGTGAAACTAAATGAATGTCATGTTGATTATCTTGTTCATTATGTAAATTTTGATGGTTGCTATAGCTCCTCTAGGGACCAGGTATTCTTTTAAATGCCACTTAAGTAAATTTGTAAAATATCATATTGTCCATGTTTTTAGTATTTTATTTTACTTCTTCCTTCTTATGTTAGGTTATTCATGATTGGATATATTTTGAAATTAATACTTTAAACCATGTTTGAACTTTAGGTGGTTCCATTGCTTGGGAGTTTTAATGTTGAGGAAGCAGGGGATTGTAATTATACTTCCAAGGTTCAAGGTTTCTCTGCTGATACAAATCAACAGTTTAACGATTCAATCACTTCCTTACCTGAAACACTAAAAAATAGGATATCTTTTCTCAAACATAAGTAGCTATAATGAAATATTGGTGATTTTACAACGGATGACTCTTCAGAATAATTTTTAATTGTAAGTGAAAAAAAGGGTGTGGCAACTATCAGTGGAACAGAGTAAAGAGAGGAGAAAGTTGTGATAGTTTCTCAACCATCAACAGGATCTGGAATTTATTTGGTGCAAAACCCTTTACTTGGAGGAAAGCTTAAGACATAAAGTTATTAACGACCGATCATTTTGAAGGCTTCATGTTACTTTACTCATTCTAATTTGTATACAAGTCTGAAATACTTTTGAGTAATGATATCTCTACAGATGGAATTTTTACCTGTCTATAGAATAGACCAGATTGTATACATATCTTTGAATATTGTTTTGTTCTTAATTGAGAAAAAAAAAGTTCAAAGTAGATCAAAGGTATGTTCGAAATATATTTTTCCTGTATTTATTCTTCAGAGCTTCATGCAATTACAAATTTTGAAAGCACACGAGAAAGTTAGAATAGTTAAAATTGAACACAATCAAACTCACCCATTTTGTGAGTCTTATTCTCTTTTAATTTGAAGTCTAGCAGAAGCGACCATCATGTGTAGACAACATAAGGTATGCACAAGTATGTTGAAATTCTAGTTATGTCAGTTCCACTTGGTTAGCCTTCCTATTTAAAGCTTTTTCTGCATGTGTTTACTATCATTAATGTAGGGTCAGATCTCTAGGAAAAATAGGGTGCTTACAACCATGATGAGCACAGTCATCAAAGTTTGAGGCGACAAAGAGGTTGGTTTGTGCTAATTATTTTTCTAGTTCAATAATAACAATCTTCCCTCCACTGTGTTCTATGACCCTGATGGTTCGAGTGGTAGGTGGCTCCTATGTCTACCTAAAAGACGAAGGAGGGAGGATGCATATGCTCCCCACATAGCCAAGATCAAATCCAGTTGAAGCAACATTAGGACCAGTGGCTAAGACTAAGGCAGAGGCATCAAAGCTAGCATCATCAGAGGCGTAGAAGCAAGCATCTTAACCAGATCGATAGGAAAACATCTTCAAGCACCTAAATTCTCAAAACATCAATAGTCATCATTTTCTCAAAACATCAGTGGTCCGTGATCCTCCCATAGACATCAAAAACATGCAGACACCACAACAACATGAAACACCACAACTGGAGCATGCAAATACCAATTGGCACTTATCTTTTGTAGGTGAAGAATCCATGACTAAAATGAAAGAGGAATTTGAACAATAGGTTGTAACATACCTTTCAGATCAATGGAAGAACACATTCACTCAGGATGACAAGTGCATGATGGGAGAGGACCTGATCTCTGCTAGAACTAGAGAAACATCTTTTTTATTTATTTAAATCATGGAAAATTGGTAACTTGCCAAAGTGATATGGGCCAGACCTGGGATCATGTAGGTAATAATTTTTTATCACTGCTTTTCAAGATGTTGTCTCTTTTTTAAAGTGATTTTATATACAAAATCTGCAATTGAAGCAATTGAATCTCTTCCTTTAAAATGGTAAACTAGTTTCACCTTCGCCTTGACCACTGTCTGTGCTTCTGTCTCATTTAAGAGTCTTGGATAAAAGTTGTACATCTGGTTGAACAAGAGACTGATCCATGCCAATCAAGTAAACCAAGTAGCCAATTCTATGGTCATGCAATCAGATGAAGCACCTCTGTGACACAGCTGAAGTTTGCAGAGTCCACAAGGTGGTACGCCAAGCTTTTAAAAGAAACACATACTCAACGGTTCTTATTTTATTATTTTTATTATTATTCGATTTTTATTTTCTATCATGAGAGTTATATATTTTTAAAGGTAATTTCTATTTTTATCATATGATTTTGATTTTTGAAAATCTTTAAAAAAAAATAATATTGTATTTTTGACCTGAACGCATATAGGACATTAGACGTATATTCTGGATTTATATGTTCATTCTAAATTTCATGATGGTTGAAAAAGGTTATTTCTAAATCGCATCCATTTTTCAAAGTGATTTTCATGATGGTTGGAATTATGTTTATTACAAATGTAGCCTCTAAAATTTTGTAGATATGTTCTCTTGGTTCGAGCATAGTTTGACAAGGCATTAAGAAGGATTGAAAGTGCAATAAGAAAGCAACTTCAATGGATTGTTTCTTCATTTTCTTCGCAGGGCTACAATAGTGATCAATTTCGGTTCAATTAGAAGCAATGATCAATGTTTGTGCAATGGTCCCATGAATGCAGTACTGAAATCAGTATTACATAACATTGTATTACCACGCATAGGTGACTCTACAGCTGATTCAATTGGATACCAGTTTCAGATCAACGATTTGCATTTAGATTTCTTTGGTAGGGACTTGTTGCCTCACAACTTCCCTTGTTATTATATGCAGATTAAAAAACGTGCATTAGTTGTTGCTGCTGATGGATTTCACACAAAAGTGACATTAAGATAACTCCATTGAGTTATTTTTATCAAGTTAAAAATAGGGGCTGCCTGATTTTATATTTTACAAAGATTACGCAATTTTGTGTTGTGCATTTTTAAAAAATCAATGCCTATGTATGCAATTTCAAGGACTACCATAACTCTCACATAATTTTTTAAAGGGTGCTAGCTCAATGAAAGAGCACCTGCTTTATAAGCAGGAGGTCGGTGGTTCGATTCCACTGTGTCCTAATATGAATTAATTAATGATATTGTAGTTTATTTTTAAATAAATACTTTTAATATTGGTTTATTTCAATGGTGGGACATTTTTCTAGATTCATTATTTTATATTGTTTCTAAAGAGAAAATAGATATTATTTTTCAATGTAATTTTCTTTTGTCTCTAGAGAGACAATAGTTACGATCAAAGACATTGTCTCTTTAAAGACAATATGTATTTAATTCCAACTATTGTCTCTAGAGAGACAAAAATGCTTGTGTTATATATTGTCTTTATAGAAACAATATTTTAAGACAATTTAATTTGAGACACCCGTTTAAAGACAATATTTAAGACAATGCACAAGATTTCTTTTGTCTCAAGTTAAGACAATTTACCCAAAAATTGTCTTAAAACCCCCCCTTTTGTTGTAGTGGAAGAAGAGCACTACTAATTCCATTCCCTTCCACTCATAGTCCTTCCAAAACACTTCACCAACCTCAAAACAAGCAGTGAAATCCCATCATTCGTGTACCTTCCAAATCCTTGTTGCAGGTTGGTCAGAATGGAGGTGAGCGACACCACATGTCGAGGTATGATAACATACTGGTGACTCCACTAGGGGACTAACCAATTCTCAGTGTTTTAAATAGATCTTAAAGGAAATATTTTCATTATCTTTTCACCTTAAGATTGTTTTAAATGAGTTGTGAGTATATTTTCATAAAAATTGTAATTTTGGATTCCAAAAGACTCTACTATACGAGGTCAAATCCAGATCCACAACCTGATGTCATAGTAGATAATCCTAACGTAATTGGAAAGAAAAACAAAAGAGTAGATAGGTAATAAGATTTCATTAGTCAAAGAAAATTCCCTTCCAAAACAATTATAAAGTTTACAAGACATAGAATTTGATCTAAATTTTGAACAATATTCATTCAGAACTAAATCAGAAATTGACTTATATAGTACTGTTATAGATCCCTATTTTGTTTCATTCATTGAAACTAAGAGGGAAACTGTTTCAGTTGATTCTAAGGAAAATATTTTTGAAGTTTATGATAAACTTGATGCCATAACTACTACTTTGATTAAAGATATAGATGAAGCATATTTACAACATTCAGTTGAAGTGAGTGCTTTATCGTCCTATACCCCTAAGCCTTCTACCAGCCTTTAAGAATTAGTAGGTTCATCCCTATTTACTACCACTTCATCCATTATTTCCACCACACTTCATTCCATAGATTCATTCTTTCCAAAGAAACCATTCCAAACTAGAATACCATTTCCCTCCTCCACCACTTCAAGTTCATCCCCTAGTATTTCTACTGCATTTTCCAATACATCAATGTAATTCCCAAGCACCTCTTCACATATCCCAACTTTATATTCTAGTATCTCAACCACATTTTCAAGCACATCTTCTTCTATTCCAATCTCATCTGCAATTTCTTTAACTACATCAGCAAGTACTTCTAGCTCTTCAACAAGTACTGCAAACTAACCTCCTAACCAAGCTAGAATTCAAGCCATGGCTGCCAGATATGCTCCCTTTGTCATACCAGCACAGTTACATGACATGCCCCGGCATTATCAAAGCAAAATACCTCAATTTGATACAACCACTCACTACACTACCCAACAACATGTTAATAATATGACATACTATTTTGAACTACATGAAATAGATGATGTTGATGTCCAAATAAGAGTTTTTGCTCAAACTTTAATTGGTAAGGTAAAAAAGTGGTTTAAAGGTTTAAATGTTGGTAGTATTGTTGATTTATCATTTTTCATAGATTATTTCTTAATATATGGGAAAAGAAGAAAAATCCACTACAAATCTTATCTGAATTTGAAAGTATAAAAAGAGCACCAAATGAAACACTCCAAGATTATTGTACTAGATATAGCCGTATTTATAATGCAATTCCTGCTAATCTTAAGCCTCCTCCAGACTCTGTCCTTATTAAATTCCCTTATGTATTTGATACAGATATAGCCTATCAACTGAGAGAGAGAAATCCAGAGACCTTAGAGCAAATGAAAATTAATGTTGTTAGTGTAGAGGAAAACTTGTTAGCAAAGAAAGCTTGATTAAGAAATGAAAGGAGAGTGACAATAAAAGAGGAAACATCTACTTCAGATTTTAAAATAGATCAATTAGAAAAATCATTAGAGAGAATGATGGATAGGTTAGATAATATGGAAAGGAAGCCACAGTGGGATAACCAACAACAAGGACCTCAAATTAGAAATCTCAATTTCAGGAAAAACACAAACGCTGTAAAATCTAGAGAATCAGCACCTGACTAAAAAATAAGACCACCTTTCAAAGAGAAATATGTTGAAAGTTCTCATCAAAATAAATATTATGAAGACACCATTAATCTAATGGGTATTAATGAAGATAACACCATTTTTCTTACACAAGAAGAACATGAGTTATATGAATTAAAACAACTACAATTAGATTTTGGTGAGTCTTTTGATTACAAACAAGGTTATGAGTTTGAAATTAATGAATTTCATAAGAAATATAACCTTAGGAGCAAGAAAAATGTAGAGCTTTCTATTAATAAATTCATCCAAAAAAAAAAAAATTGTAGTAGAGGCTCCTACCACTAAAGTTTTGCAAATTCTCCCTAGGGAAACCAAACAAAACTCTAGTTCAACTCAAAATGTTTTAAGTCCTAAAATTTCACATAGTCCAAAAATTGTTGACATCACAGATGATGTTGTCCAAACATCAAAATATTCTCAAAAATCTACTGTTGCCAAGATGAAATTTTTTTCTAAAACAACAATTTCATATTCCAAAACACCTACTGTTGATCTAAAATCAGTTGATCCTAAAATAGTCATTGTTAAAACAACTACTGAAAATAAAAAAATATACAAAGACTTCCACTACATCTCAGGTTGTCGCTGAAAAAGAAAACTAAAAGCAGTAAAATAGTGGAAATACAAACAGAGAATGAGAAATAAACTATAGAAAAAGAATACAAACCTACACAAACTACAGTTACAAAAGAGGAAACAATTCAACTAGGAAAATCACAGACACCATTTACTATCCAAGTTGAAATTGCCAAATTAAGGATACTAATTCCTTTAACAGAGTTGGTAAAACATGACCTATACAAAACACCTATCACTGAGACTTTGAATATGAATGATGGAGAAGATTCAGTAAATTTAAGAGATGATCTTAATCTTTGGTTCGGATGTTAATGGGAAACACCAAGATGGAGCAGTTCCACCTTTCTACATTAGCTTAACTATTCATGATCATATGTTACATAATGCAATTCTAGATTTAGGGGCCTCACACAATTTGATGCCAAAAGAAATAATGGAAACCTTGAATCTAGACATCACCAGACCTTACAAAGATTTTTTCTCATTTGACTCTAGCAAAGTGAAATGTTTAGGTTTGATAAAAGATTTATGTGTTACTTTAGTTCAATATCTTGGAAAAAGCATAGGCATGGACATTGTAGTAGCCGACATTCCTCCCAAGTATGGAATGCTCTTATCTCGCTCATGGGGAGCTAAACTGTAGGGATCTCTACAACTTGATATGTCTTATGCAACAGTATCAGTTTTTGGCTAACCCAAGAAAATTTATAGAGAAACATTGATGAAATACATGGTTAGTAGTGTAGAAAGAACAAGAAATTATCCTATTTAATCTACACCTACTGATATGGAATCATTTATTTTATGTAATTATGATACTGGCATTGAAAACAATACTGAACTAAAACAAAAAAACAAAGCACCAGATAGTGACAACATTTTTCATGAATCATTGTGGCACCTAGATTTTGATGGATTGGTTAATAAATTAGGAGTGGGAACCAGAGTTTGGATACACAATATGGAAAACAATCATGTAAAAGGTCATGCTTTGTATGCTAAATTTCAAATGTACAAACAACATGGCTGAATATGAAGCTCTTATTTTAGGACTGCGGATTGTTAGAAATTTAGGAGCCAAAAGAGTGTCAATTATGGGAGATTCTGACTTAATTGTGAAATAGATAACATGATAATATTCTGTATATAATCCAAGATTAAGCTGATATATAGATATTGTTTTAGATCTGATTAAGGAACTACTTGAATGTGACTTTGCTGCAATACCTAGAAAACAGAACATATAGACCCACAACTTAGCAACTTTTGCTAGTACCTGTAATCTGCCATTTCAACCAAATCGCAAATATACAGTAGAGGTTAAACACTGACCTACAATACTAGACAACCTTGAATATTGGCAAATATTTTCACAATATGAACAGATTTATCATTTCATGAATAATGAAGGAGAATTTTAGGGTTGTAATATAGACATAGATTGTATTGTAGATCAAAATATAGATAGTGAGATTGATTTAAATAATGTAGATGTAAAAAACTTAGATTTTGCTAAACCAACTAAATTTACTTCGGTAGAAATAGGTAATTTATATAAAGTAGAGATTGAAGAGTTAGTAGATGATGATTCTGACATTTTAAACCTCAAGGACAACCTTTTACCTAAGAGATTAGCCCCTTTAGAAGATCTTTTTTACTCTAATGATGTTGTAAGAAAACCTAAGATGGAGCCATAAAGGTCTAATATTGAAGAATGCAATATAGGAACAGAGTCAAAACCTAAAATGATTAAACTTTCAAAAGCCTTACCTCATGAAGAAAAAGCAAAATACGTAGCTCTGTTTAAGGAATTTGAGGATGTATTTGCATGGAGTTATGAGGACTTAAAATCCTATGACACTAGTATAATACATCATAAAATACCCATAAAAGAAGATCAAAAAATTTTCAAATAGAAGCTTAGAAGGATCATCCGTATTTTGATGCATTTAATTGAGAAAGAGGTCAATAGAATGTACAAAGCCCAAATAATTGCACCAATCAAATATTCTAATTAGGTTTCAAATCTAGTTCCCACTAGGAAAAAGACAGGAGAAATCAGACTGTGTGTTGATTTCATAAATTTAAATAAAGTTTCCTTAAAAGACAACTACCCTCTCCCTAAGATGGATCACATTCTACAGAGGGTGGTTGGTTCTTCCAGAATTTCATTACCTGATGTATTCTCTAGATATAACCAGATTTTAGTCCAACCAGAAGACCAACCTAAAACTTCTTTTACTACTCCTTGGGACACTTTCATGTATGTGAAAATTCCTTTTGGATTAATGAATGCAGGAGCCACTTTTAAAAGAGCTATGGATATAGCCTTTGCTAAATAAATTCATGGATTCCTTGTTATTTATTTAGATGACATTACTGTATTTTCAAAGACTGACAATGAACATTTAAATCATCTCAGACAAGTATTTCTAAAATGTAGGGAATTTGGCATCTCTTTAAATCCTAAAAAGACCGTATTTGGACTAGAAGAAGGTAAATTATTAGGACATATCATATCTAAAGAGAGAATTAGAATAGACCCAGCTATAATAGAGGCCATTCTAAACATTTTTCCTCTTGGGAATATTAAAGAATTGCAAGCTTTCTTGGGTAAAATTAACTTTCTCAAAAGATTCATCACAAGTCTAGCTGAAATAATTAGAGAACTTAACAATGTGTTGAAAAAAGACTCAGTACTTAAATGGAATGTGGAGGCCAAGCAATCATTTGAATCAATTAAACAAGCCTTGAAAAAAACACTAGTCCTTATAAGTCCTGACTTTAAAAAAGATTTCAGTATTTTTCCTTTGCTTCAGAACACACTATTGCTGTAGTTTTACTGCAGAAAAATGATCAGGGCTATGAGCATCCCATTGCTTTTTTCAGCAAGTCACTTAGAGATGCTACTCCAAAGTATAACATAATGGAAAAGCAGCCACTAGCTTTATTGAAATCTATCAAAGACTTTAGAGTGTACATCCTTTATTCACATATCATTGCTTATGTTCCAAATGCAGTTGTAAAGGACATTCTAACACAGAATGGGTCGGATGGTAAAAGAGGCAAGTGGATTGCCACCATTTTGGAATATGACATAGAAATTAAACCCATCAAACTCATAAAAGTTCAAGGTTTAGCCAAACTTGTGGCTGAATCAAATTATCATGCTTTAGATATTAATTTTATTGCCCAAATAGATAAGCAGGAAGAGATGGCAACTCCAAAGATTAGTGACTCACCATGGTATGCAGATATTATATTTGTATTACTAAATATATAAGATCCTCCTAGATTATCAAGAACCAAAGCTAGATTTTTAAAGTTAAAGGAAATAAGATTTTGTATCATAGACAATGCACTATTTTGGAAAGATCATAGTAGAATTTTATTGAATTGTTTACTTAAAGAAGAAATTGATAAAGTTTTGGAAGAATTTCATGCAGGTGACTATGGGGGACATTTATACTGGAAGACTATTGTAGATAAAATCTTGAGAGGTGGTTTTTACTGGTCTACCTTGTTTGAAGATGTCAAAAAGTATGTGAACTCTTGTCATAAGTGCCAAATCTTTAAAGGAAAGAAAAAGCTGCTACCTTTGCCCTTAAAACCCTTCTCAACAAAAATGCCTTTTCAACAATGGCATCTTAACTTCATTGGTGAAATTCACCCTCCATCCTCAGCTCAACACAAGTGGATTTTGACAGCCACAAACTATTTCACTAAGTGGATAGAATCCATACCTTCCAGGCAAGCCACTGGCACTGTCATAATCTCATTTTTAGAAAACAAGATACTCTCAAGATTTGGATGCCCCCAAAAGATCATCACTGATAATGAAATTGCATTCAAGTCCAAAAATATGATTGACTTCTGTCATAAATACAACATTACCCTTGTCCATTCTACTGAATATTACCCTCAAGGTAATGGCCTTGCTGAATACTCCAATAAAATCCTTGTGAACATCATCAAGAAATTACTAGAAGACAACAAGAAAACTTGGAACAAGAGGTTAGTGAATGCCTTATGGGCAGATAGACTTACCACAAAGAAATCTATTGGTACATCCCCTTACCAGCTTGTTTATGGAATGGATGTTGACTTTCTATCTTCTTTAGGAGTACCATTAATGAAGATAATTCAAGAACTGCAAGTTGAAACCAACGATATTCAAAGAAGGATTAAAAAAACCACACACTTGTAGCAAACTGTAGGTTTTAACCCTATACAGAAATTATCTGCAAACGAATCTTAAAGATAGAAAATAAACAGTAGCGAGAGCATAAAACATAAAACAGATAAACACAGAGATATTCCACTTGATCCCAAATCAGGATGACCAGCTCATTAGGGGAATTTTAAGGTCTAAAATGGACCTCCTAAGGAAATTATAAAATAATAGTGGAAATAATAAAATAAGATTTCATTACATCATCAAATTTTAGAGGGAAATGTAAGGTCCCACCTTACCTACCATAATTATTATAGAGAAATATTATATTAAATCAAAATGTGATATATTTTTTTATTTTTTATTTTTTTATTTTTATTTTATTATTATATAGAAGTTATTGATGTCCTTTACACTACACCCTAAATTCTACCAACTTATCTTCAAAGCTACAAAGTTCAAGGTTTATCAAGATCCAGAAAAAATACAACCATAATACTTGCTTCTCAAGACTAAAATCACCTTCAAAATATAAATTATTTAGTGGGATGAATAAATGTCAACCTTTATGAACCACAATTTACAATAAACTAATTGTTAATTCCGTTGTAATTAAATGTGTTCAAGAGTGACTAATAACATGCTTATGAATTATTTTCTTAAAAGGATAATTTAAATTATATAGAGTTGGCATCTCATAATTTAGGAATTCATATGTGAGCTGATATTGCAACAAATTACTTACTGCAATTTTGAATTTTCAGCAAGACCCTTTAACTCAATGAGTTATTATACTAGAAATACCTTGATTGCAAATCTTAAATTAGCTTAAGCATTTTGTTTTATGGACGGTTCATAAACGTAATTAGATGCAACCATTGAACATTATGAAAACCAATTTACAAGCATGAAATGTACAGCCATTGAGGCATTTCGTCAAACACTTACAACCATTATCTCTTTAAGGTGTTTTCACAAAAATTAGCTAACATGAATCCAAAATTACATGACTTCATTTTTTTGTGAGTAATGTTAATAATTGAACTCAAGATATAAGTAGACTATCAACCATCTTCATTGTTGAATCTATGCCAACAAATGAATATAAATATTTAGGAATTTTGCACATATCTCACAAGTTTTAAGGTACATCCATTAAGGAATTTTGACAAAGAGTTGGCAGTCATACAACAAGTTGCCATAAAGTTATTTAAATTTTCAAATTATTAACCATTTATAATTTAAAAACAATTTCCAAGTGGTTAGCCTACATCAAATTCATCACTATAAATTATCAGGCAGTTCCAATATAAAAAGAACCAAACAGCAAGACAAAACAACAGGCGGTTCTACATGCAACAGCAAATCTGCAAAACAGAGCAGATTTGGGAATTGATGTCCGAAACTAAGATTTTTGGAATCAAACTTGGGGTGAAATGGCCTATTGGTATGGATACCCCCTGAAGTGGAGTTGAATCACAACAGGGACGCCCAGAAATGTGATTCTTTAAAACAACAAAATTTATAGCCTAAATGTTTCATTTATGACTTTTGTCAAATATATGGAATGAAAACTTACAGCCAGAATTCTCCTGCTATTGAGGAAAATAACCCGTAGTTATTGTTAAGCCCTCATATTAATAGTGTAGCCCCTTATTATGTTAGTGTAGCCCCCCTTATTGTTTTTGTACCAGAATTCCCATATTGTTATTATTGTGCCCTTACATTATTATTGTTAGGTCGGCTAGGATTACATTGTGTCTCATAATTATAGGATTATATTGTGGCCCCATGGACTCCTA